>MQRK01228701.1:11056-39875 GCA_001938485.1 Girardia tigrina
AATTCCGTTATTTATATAATTTATATTTAATATAATAAAAAGGTAAATAATTTTTTTATTGTACCTATTAATTAAAACAATTAAATTCTTTTAAAATTTATATTTTATATACCTAACAAAAGAGTATCGAAAGAGTTATGATAAATCATTGATTTAAAATTTGATCCGACATAGTGTCGTGTTTATGTTGATTGAGATTTTGTCTTTAAAAGATACATCTCTACCGTGCTTGTCAAATCTCAATATATATGCTCCAATTCAGACACGAATTATTAATAAAAGACCCATTTTTACTGAATCGGATGTGGAAAAAGAAAGATCGGTCGTTCCCAACCCTGAGTTGTGGTAAAGGACACATGAAATCGATGGTTACTGAGGTTGACGCGAACTCTGGAAACCCCTGTCTTCACAGTATGTCGAGGAAAGGCATGGAAGTGAGAGCACGAATCTTTGATGATCGTTGATGCGAGCCCCAACCGGATTAACGATTCATTCATTGATCAAAATGTACTCGAGTGTCATGCCAAAAGACGATCGTGGTTCTGAGCCGATCGCATTCTATGAAATCGATATGAGAGTCGTCAATTCGAATTGTCGCCAATTAACCTTCCTACAAAGAGCAGTGCGCGGGTTGGACGGCGGCCCATTTGATTTCCGAGCGCCATCCACATTTTTAATTCCTAACAATGGTATTATAAAAAGAAGTCATCGAGGAATTATTTGAATCACTGCGAAATCAAATTTTATGATAGAAGAAGCGTTATGATGGTACAATAATACACCATTAGAAAATAAATAACTGTCGAGTTGGATGATATAGAAATATAAGTGTAACATACATAAAAAGACCGTGGTTAGAAACATTGTTAATTTAAAGGCAAAGAAATAGAGTATGATAGCTATCATCTGATATGAGTAAAACCGATGTTAAGTTCAAGTTGCAATCGACGATAGTTACAAAGTAGAGTGATAGAGAAGCTTTCGTATACAAATATTTTGTTTAGTGTGGCGGTTTATGCTTCCTAGGAATGAAGGCGGTTTATAAACAAGAAGAGTCGAACCAGATCAACAGAGGATTTAACCGAATCATCCAATGAATCTTCAGAAACCGACGAACTAAAAAATCGGGAAAAAATAAAAAATTAAGTATTCAAGTAATGCTTAAGGTTTTACTCATAG
Organism: Girardia tigrina; assembly: GCA_001938485.1. Classification (NCBI taxonomy): domain Eukaryota; kingdom Metazoa; phylum Platyhelminthes; order Tricladida; family Dugesiidae; genus Girardia; species Girardia tigrina. Next base: position 12,236 of record MQRK01228701.1, read on the forward strand.
CATTTTTACCATTTTATTTTGTTTTTAGCTCAATGCGATTTAATATATTTGGTATGCATTATATATCCATGGAATTTAGAAACCTATTTTTGAAGGCTTATTACTCAATCAATTTTCTTCAAATTTGGCACACTTACTCATTATCGATGACAATAAATGATTATGTGAAAATTTTATCGAAAAAAACTGTATAAGGTCCCAAAATGGGGAAAAAACGAAAAATTCAGAGTTCCAGAACAATACTAATTGAAAAAGATCTACTTATAAATTATAAGTAGTTTATATTAATTTTTTATTGTTTTTTTGAAATTATTTTTTTAATTAAAACTTTGTTGGCAAAGTAGAGTTCTGTCTGCATAAAGAATGGATATAAAAAAAATTAATTTTTTGATTTACTAGTTTTAAAAAATAACTTTGCATTTAAATTTTGACTTTATTGACTTAAGTTCACCCTGCTTATGGTAAGATAAACTTTCGTCAATTTAATAAATAATACTATCTACTCCAAGACATACAGTATTTTTCTTAAAACAATTACATAAAATTTTCAAAATAATTTGAAAATTTTGATGACCATAGCAGCAGAAACTGCTATGTCTTTATAATTTCGATATTCATTTTTTCGAATGACTATCGATTTATCAATTCAATTTACTTTTTTAATGTGATACTTGATCTTGAAGGAATGGAACTCATCTTATTGAAATGGCTATTTTGTAATATGAATATTGTTTATTTGTACATTTTCATGCATATTTATTTTCTAAGGCATTCCTTTTTGTTCATTTTATTTCCGAATTACAGTACATATAACACATTCTCTCTCGCTTGATGCTTGTTTGTTTCCGAACTTAAATGATTGTATATAGCCGAAATAAAGTAATCCAATAATAACCGCAGTCAATAAATTTCTGATTGTTCTTCTATGAGGTAATTACAAAATGTTTTCAGTAGAACTTTTGATTAAATAACTTTTAGGAAACATGTTTAAATAATAGTAGTGACAACAATTAAAATGTAAGTCTCAGAATGAAACTATAATTTTATAAGCAAAATATGTTAGCTTTGAAGATATATAACTTCATAACAACTGTTACACAAATAAAAAGTAATCCTATAAAAACTACACTACAAAAAAGTATTCCCCATGAATTACACGAATAAAAAGTAGGCCCTCGAGAATTGCCCTGGGGATTAAAATTTTACTTGATCCAAATTTTACTTTGAATCGACCATTTTGAAGCTTTGGAATGTTACGCATTTTGATTTTAAATTTTCGGAGAGTGTTCTAGCACCCGAAAAATCACTAGGTGATTGATACCATTTCAAATAAAATAGTTACCAATTTATTAAGATAACCGTATTTTTTCTAATAAAAGTCCGTAATTAAACTTAATGTTTTATGTTTAAGAATCATTTTTTTATGTTTATAAATCAACTCTTTTTAAATTTCAAAATATTATATTTTTTATTTTACCTGGAAATCGAATAAACTTGTGGGATCAATTACAATATTATGCTTATTTTTCATGTACGTTGAAAATTTCACTTTATTTTCTGCTTTAATCTTTAGAAATTGATGAACAACATCTTTATCATCAAAAAAACTTTGAAGTCGCGTTAAATCGCTAAGCTGGGTTATCCATGTTTCTCCAATTAAGGATGACAAGTATTCAGATAGAGCTGGATTGCAGAGTAAAAGCCATCGTCGAGGAGTAATACCATTCGTCTTATTTTGAAACTTTTTGGGCCACAAATCATAAAAATCTTTAAATCTAAAATAAATATTAATCAAATACAAACAGGATTTTGTATTCTAGAAATTATTATTTACCATATTATCAAAAATAAAAAATGTACCGTGGAAATTAATTAATGATCGGTTAATTCGTTCACAGATTTCGCGAAAAATTGATTTTTATGAAATAAATCTTTGTTACAGAATTCTCATTTCGTTGTTACAAGCTATCCAGACATGTCCAGCGTCAAATTACTTTTAAAATGTTTAGAAAAAGTCAAAATTCGTGGGAACTATGAAAACGGTAATTTTCGATAATGACTACCGCTCAGCAAGTAAAGGATGTAGCCATGTTCTTTCAATTTGTGTTATATCTTAGATTTAAATGCTTCATTGGTGGAACCAAGCTGTTGTACGATATAGAAATATTAGTTTTTGGGTTGAATGTTTCATTATTTCTTACTCAGTTGGTTACGACAAAAAATTCAGAGAAATTTTCCAGAAATGTTCCCAGAAACAGTAGAGATGAAATTGTGGAGAACATACATAAATGATACTCTAGATTCTAATCACTCTGAGGAGTAAAGAATAAAAGAGTAAATGAAAATAAAGAAATTTAAGAGCGAGCTGGAATGGTAACTAATAAATGGTTAACAAATAATGCAGTACTATTACAGATTATCCCAGAAAAATAAAGATAAAAACTGTTGGAGTTGGATGATAAAGAATTCTGGCCGTTGAAAACTCTTAGAATATTCTGGAATGCTTCAAATGATACTTTCGGGGTTTAAGTAAAAATAACAAGAGATGAAATTCTGAGTAGAAGAGAATTTATTATAGTTATAGTAAGAGTTTTTTATTCGCTCAGTTTGATTTCTACATTCAACATAAAATGAAAGATTTTACTCCAAAAAATGTGAATGTTCGATTTGGTTACTGATTACCGACTGATCTCCTAGAACATGTTGATAAATTGGTGAGAGGTACAGAAAGATTAATGTCAATTGAGTGTGGAAGAGTTTTATTTGATTATAAAATTAGTTATTAATGTAATATATTTTTAGTAATCAATGGAAACATTTTAATCAGAGAAAGGTAAATAAATAGCAGTATACGTAGGCTGCAAGTACCAAAAGGATAAACAGAATTCTGATGGATCTACATCATTGCGTTGTCTAGAAAAAAGTTACAGAGGCAGATTAAAGAAGCATGCTGATGGTGAAATAGCAGAAGACTATCACGAACCAAGTGGTGAGAAGGTAGAATTGGAAAAGGCAATGTATTTAATACGTGAAAGATCTACAATCACTGTTGAGAGATCAAGACACAGTATCATACAGTGTAGCAGTAACCTATCGGCCGAAGCAATAACGATGATTTACCGCTTCGCAAAGAACAATTGATCGTAAACAAAAAAAGAGAAAAGATCACACTGCCAAAAACTCATTCTGTGCAGGATATTAAATTACTATCAAAACAAATATTAGCGCTACTTTGTCGGAGAATCATGCGGGAAATCTACTTCAGGTTACAAATGCGCGAGACAATTAAGAAAATTTCTAGAGAATGCGTTATTTATTAAAAGAAAGGTATTTATTAAGAATATTAACAGATGAAGTATTGTTGCAAGATTTATTAAGACTAAAGTGATTGGTTATCAACGTCTGGTGCATGATTTGTTGCTTCAATGGAATCCTCAAATATTTGCCAAATTTTTCAATGATTAAAATAATTGCATATTTTATTAATAGTTAAGTAACAATTAATTTATGATACAACATTAATGATACAACATTAGTTGAACAATTTGTAATGGGCATTGGATATTTTGCACCTTTTAAAATGGGAAAGAAAATATACTTGTGATGGTGGATAGATTTAACAAGGTGATTCTATAGGTACCACTACGTAATCAAGATAAAAACAAGTTGATTACAGCTATTCAAAATTGATGGACTTATCGATTTGGGAAACCAAGATTATTTTTATCTGAGATATTTATCCCTTAAAAATGATGATGAAACCAGTACAAACAGTGTTGGCAAAAAGCCGAAGATTTCAAGAAGGCTGTACAACGAAGAGTATATTACATATGGATTTTTATGGTTTGGTTAAGACATGGCTCTCATAGAACAAATTGCTAATGAGGCTACGGTACCAAGTAAACTGATTTGCAATTTAATTTCAAAACATATCACTTTTGCCAAGGACAACCACTTTTTAAGTCATGTTTAAATCAAAATCTTAAGCAGAGGGAAATTATGAATACGTTTTTCACAGTTTCTGATCAAACATTGAAAGCCAGTTATTATGTTGTAAATCTAATTACACGTTATAAAAAAACCTCATACAATTTTTGCGATACTTATAAGTCCAGCGATATGGAAATGGTTCTAATTATGCTTAGGCCTAATGAAGTTTAAGAAATTAATAAAATTTCTTCGTCAGTTGATACTATTAAAATATGTATTGGCTATATGTAGAGCGATGTTCTTGAAATACTGATAATAAAACTAAAAACGGCTAAAAATTATTCACTTTAAATGGACGAATAAGAAGACATTGAATACGGAGCACAACTAATAAGTATTTTACGTTTGCTTGACGAGGATTTAATAAAAGAACATTATTTATTTTGCGAAGAGCTTCCAATCTCCACAACTGATGAGGAAATTTTCAGTGTAAGAAGTGATTTCTTTGAGGTTTATTGAATTCAATGTACCAATTACATTTGCTCTTGTACCGATGAAGCAGCAGCAATCATGGGTAATAAAAAGGTTTGCCTCATGTATAAAACGACAAAACGAGACAATACAATTTACACACTACTGCAAATATTGCGAAGCATTGATTGAAGGAACGTGCCAAATAATTCTTACAAACAATGAGCGAATGCGTGAAAATCAAAGAAATCGTTAAATTAAGCGCCCTAAATTCTCGAATTTTTGAAGCATTATGCGCAGAAATGGGATTAGAATATAAATCCTTATTGTATTACACGGAAGTAAAGTGCCTATCCGATTTAAAGTTTTAGTCAGACTATTTGAGCTTCGAAACGAAGTTAGTCAGTTTCTACCTAATCAAAATATGTCTGAACTGCATCAGTTCTTCGAAAATAATCATTGGATTGTCAAAATAGCATACATGGCTCATATATTTGAATACATGAACTAAATAAATAAAATATTCAGGGTCCAAATGAAAATATATTGACATGCTCCGAAAAATTAAAAGGATTTAAAATAAAACTGGAACTTTGTTACAGTAAGGATCACTAGAAATGTATCAAAGGACCAACCAAATCACGATTGAAAACAAGCAAATTTGGATTTGACTAAACAACAATTAACATTGCTACAACAAAAATTTGAGTAATAATGCAATCATTATCATTAATGCAATTTAATGTAATCAACACAGAGCAATACGGTGTAATTCGAAATCCTTATGGTGAAATGTGGGAAAATCTACAAAAGGAATATCACTGAAAATACGAGAGAAATTTCTTGTATTGCTGAACAACAGAACGTTAATATCAAATTCTTGGAAATACAATTAGATTATTTCTGGTTTAAATTAAAGAATGAACATCGTCTGATATCCGACAAGGCTAACGAAATCTTGCTGCCATTTTACCACATATATTTATGTGAGTTTCTCTACCTTAGTTTTAATAAAAAAAGAAGTGCTCGTATTTTAAAAGACTTGATGAAGAATTTCGAGTTGATCTTTAAATATTGAGCAAGATATAAAACATTTGTGTTCATTGAAACAAAGGTCAATATCTCATTAACAATTTAAAAAAATTATAATATGTAAATATAAATAAATGAAGTTTATACTATATGCCCTGCATAAAATTACTTATTTTGTTTCACATTTTTGCTTATGGTGAGGTAGGGAAATTTCTGAAATTCTTAAATGTACCGCGAGTGTAAAAATGTTGGGGAGAACTAATAGATCCCAAAAACGACATTGAACCGTCGCCATGTTTTATTGTTTAGATTTTTTTTTGTTTCGTCACTTAAATTATCTTTTCCAATGTATTGAATGCACTTGATTACTTTTTTGCCCGTCTTAATCTTTCATCAATATTTTCTTAAGAAAGATAAACCGTTTCTCACTTCATTTTGAATGATTACAAGTCCATTTTGAATTAAACAAATTATTTTTAACTAGAAAAATACTCGACATATAAGACGGGTGAGTTTTAATTTTCGACTTTGAAAGTTTCTGTTTTAATTTTTAAATCGTAATTATTATAATTTATTATTAATTGTTTCGAATTCTGTGTTGATTTAAGTCAGTCAAATAAATCGGCTCACATGGCCTTTCGGCAAAGGCGCTGTACAGACAGAACCGTCTCAATGCGAACTATACAGAGCTATCTCAACTTTACGCGGATTCACTCACTTTTCCGCCAATATTTCTCATCTTATCAGCATATATATGATCATAGTAAAATTTGAGCTTCACCGACAAACCGTGAATCAGATGATAACGATATTTTGCAAATTTAACCTAATTTATTTTTAGAAATATAATTAGTAAATAAGTGATAGAAATTCATCATTTATCAAATAAATTAGTATTTTATTGATATTAACATAATAATTTTCACGAAATTCCGTGTAGGAATCATCAAAATCGTCATTATTCAAAATCAGTGTTAATTTAACCATTTAACGACTTATACTGTTTTCGATCGATTTCACCAGCTTCCGGGCCTTTTTTGGCGAAGGTGCTGTACTAACAGAATTGTATTGATGCAGGCTATCCAGATTGACCACATTCGCTTCCTCCGCAATTTTGCACTTTATTTGTTGATACTATTTCTTAATAACGAAAATTTGTAATTTCTATATAATCGATTTTTAGAAATATAATTAGTAAATAAGTGATAGAAATTCATCTTTTATCCAATAAATTAGTATTTTGTTATTATTTTCATAAAAATTTTCACGAAAGTCCTCTATGAATCATCAAAATCGTCATTATTCAAAACCAGTGTTAATTTAACCATTAAACGACTTGTACGCTTTTCGATCGATTTCATCGCCTTCCGGGCGTCTTTCGGCAAAGGCGCTGAACCAACAGAATTGTATTGATGCGGACTATCCAGATTGACCACGATCCTAAATGGATTCGTCCGCAATTTCACATTGAAAAGCGTGACTGAAAAACAAACAAATACACTTTATAGACAAATATTATATATTTTTTCCAATTCAATTTTGAATTCTTACAAATCCATTTTGAATTAAATTATAAGTAATTTAAATTATTGAAAAATGAAATTCGGACATTGATTGATCCATTTAAAAATATCAGTTGTTGAGTTAATAATAAAAAAATTTTGTGAGTGGAATGACCTACTTTGTTCTGGTTGTTTAAAATAATCTTTTAGAAAAATTGAATTTATCTGATTCTAAAATTAACAAAAAAATGACATTTCGATGCGATTGCGAAAATTACGGTGTTAATAAAATCGATGAAAGATTTGGAGTTCGAGTAATTGATAGCAAATCGTATCAGGCGAATGACGACAATCTTGAGTCGAGATTCTCGACAATGAGGATGATAAAAATCATTTGCTATATAAACAAAAATCTGAGTTGGAAAAACGACGTCAATCACGAATGATAACAAATACCATTCGGTTGGATTTACAATGATCGATTCTCAACAACATGAGTAGCACCCTGAGCCGACAAACTGTTATTTATAATTTTTTTAGAATTTCAAACTGGTTGGAAACATTTCTTATATCATTTACGGTATTCTTTGGCTGTGAATATGGTATACGAGTGTGGTCGGCGGGCTGTAGCAGCAAATATATGGGAATCAAGGGTCGGATGAAATTTGGTAGAAAACCGATATACTTAATAGCACTATTGAAAGTCATCTCGAAAATCAATCCAAAGAGTCAATTAGAACCTATCACTCTGGAACCAATTATGCCCATAAGACCATCTGAATCAATCACTTTTATAAATCTGATAAAATTTTTCTTGCTTCTAAATTTTTCTTCAACTCCTCTCTTAGTTGCAGATTAAAATTCTTATCCAGGTAGCTAGGAAAACTCGCAGAGCACAAAAGTCTCATCATCCATAACGCAACATTTTTATTATAAAAAATATTAAAGGAATTTAACATATTTAAAAATTATAAATATTTATATATAACGATTTTTTTGTTTCAAGTTTCCTAAAATTTTTTTTTCAAATAAAAAGATTAGTTTTAAATTGTTAAAGATATAAATTCAAAATGTTTACATAGATGTTAGAAGACTAAAAAATATTTATCAATCTTATTTTTTGTCGAGCTAATAAAGCATATCAAAACACCAACTTTTATTTTATACAAAATTTGTTGTTCTACACTGCACATAAAACAAAATATAATTTCCAAATTACAAATAGTTTACTTTTCTTATTTAATTTTAGCCTGGGATTTAATAAGAAAATTATATAAATATATAATGTACAGAGTAAATCCGATAGATCAGGAAACATAAATTACTAAAATAAAAATGGATACCTACGTATATAGAAATAAATGTTCATAACGCCAGGAATATTCTATAGGCCATCCATAAGTCAGAACGGCTTCTAAAAGAGACTGTACTTTTTCCACAAGCCTTGACAATTTTGCATTTGCATCTTTCTGAAGTACACAAAACACATAATAATCAAGCAGGCTACAGTTAAAAAAGATAAGCGTTCACAAATCTATTTGTCAATGGTATGTAACATTCTTAGTAAGCTAATCCTGTGTTGCTTGAATTTGGTGACAGGTACAGAATCTTGCACAAACACATAGTCTCCTCCATTGGCCTTCATGTCCATTCATGGCCATTATTACATTGATTTAGCTTTTGAGATTGATCCTACATTCCTTAGCAAAAAAATGAAGGAATGATGTCTTCTTCCCTACTGCAACATGCAGAGTCATAATAGAGCTAGGGCCTTTGATGTACATGATTATGATGATCTCTTCTCAGTTCTGCGAATCCAGGGGTCATTTCTTCTCATCTTAAATTTTCTTTACTCTTTGAGCAAGACGCTTTGTAAGCTTAAGAAAGATTGCAATCTTTAAGTGTTTTCTTTCAGCTCAAAGTCCAATAAAAATATCTGTTCTCTTGTTCATATTCATTGTTCATTAGTAGAGAATGCCACAAAAACATATAAACAACTCAAACACATAAAATAGATCAAAATGCATAAAAGCGTGCTCTTATTTATTATTCATCTTTATACTTTATGTCTCTTAAAAAATTTAAACAAAAGACAGCCTCAGTAAAGATTAATGTCCAAAATTCACTAGATACACTGGGAAACCGTTTGAATACATATATAGTTACTGCTCTGTACATAAAATTATACATTGTACATTACATATTTATTATTTACCTTATTTTAATGGTTCTAGGTCGATTCGACTAATTATGATTTTAAAACATTAATTGTTGATTGAAACATTAAATACATAATAAATAAATTCTTAAATATAGGTATATGTATATAAACTACTTTTGAAAAACAATTGCATCTGAATGAATGCCGCAATTTTTTCCGAAAGTTTCTATTTTTCGATGACACAAATTTATCGATAGCTCACAATTTAATTACCTCTCTTGTATTTCAGAAAGAATAAAATTTTAATTGTTTAAAAATTTTAAATGTATTATTTATTATTTAAATATGTATAAATAATAAATATTTATTACTTAAATTATTTTAGTATTATTTAAAAATTTTTTTTATTTATTAAACATATATTTTTATTATTTTACTTACTTTATTTTATTAAATATTTTATTACTTTAATTTTATTATAAACTTCATAAATAATTAACATAACCCATTTTTATCAATTATTTTGAAAAAAATTTCTTTTGTTTTCATCAGACGGAGAATTTATTCTTTGATCTGTCAATGTTTTACTCTAAGAGTTAAAACAAATATGTCAAAAAATCTATTAAAATAATCAGCCTTAAAATATCGACCAAAGAAAATTTTTTAAGATAAAATTTTAATGTAACTAAACACGTTTGAAAATGTATTCTAAAAACAACTTAAAAGAATAGGTTACAGTAAATCATCTGTCGTTAGTCATATTTGTGTGTTTAAAGTTTATTCAAATATTTTTTTATATAAAATATTGATTTTATCAATCAATGTTCCAAAAATTGAAAAAAATAAAAATTATAACAGAACCCCCTTTGGAAAAGTTTTTGGCCTGAACCTTTAAAATAAAATTGTTTTTAATCTTTTAGAATTTATCATAAAAATGTCATATATTTTGGTTTTTTTCTTTTTTCGTAAGGCTGGGTTCAACTGTATTTGGACTTGAAATATTTTTTATTTTGAATAACAATTTTTTGATGTCTTATACCCATTTTTAAGAATTTAAAAATTATGGAAAGAGTATTAATTTTTCTAAAAAATAATATTTTCCAGATAAAACGTCTAAAAATTTATTTAAAAATTTAAATTTTATCTTAAAATAATCAAATTATTTTTTAAAAATATATTTTTATAAAAAATATTGTTCTAAAGAACAGTCAGAATAAAAGCAATATAAGTTAGTCGAAATGATTTTAGTTTAATCGACCTTAGTCGAACTGACATTAGTCAAATCGACCGTTAGTCGAAACGACCGGCCACCATTTTAATCCATTACTTATTTTCAATTTATGTTCTCGATATTAAATTATTTTAATTACTATTAAATTTTGATCTGACTCAAACTTAATTATAAAAAGTAAGAAAATATTTACAAATCTCTTTTTAATATTTCTGAATGCATATAAGCGACTCCATTAACCGCATGGGATCCAACAACACACATATAAGCAGTGTTAACCTTTTTTTCATCTCCTTCTTCAATAATTGACATACGTTTCACACGACCTTCGTCAGTGGGAAATCGAGTTTTAACAAGCTGTTATTTTAACTTTAAATCATATAAATTAATTAATAGAATTGTACTTCAAGAAATTTAAAATTTATGTAATAGATTATTTCCAAATGACGAGGGAGTAACTCATTAAGCGTGTTAACAGGCCATCTCTCTAAAGCTTCCGGAAGAACTGTATGATTAGTGTATGCGAAAGTTTGATTAGTTATTTTCCAAGCCTGTAAACTTTAAAATTTTTATAACTCTAGATCATAAATGAACCTTTTCCCAATCTAAATGTTCTATATCAACCAAAATTCTCATCAATTCTGGAATAGCCATAGAAGGATGTGTGTCATTTAGTTGAATAGCAACTTTTAATGGAAACTCATCAAATCCATTTCTAACGGTCTTTCCTGTATGTTTATAACGGCGAATTATGTCTTGCAGAGTTGCCGAGACTAAGAAATATTCTTGCTTGAGCCTCAGCCGTTTTCCTTCGAAGAAATTATCATTTGGATAAAGCACTCTGGAGATATTTTCTGCATTGTTACGCTCGCATACAGCCTAAATAATAAGAATGTTTTTTATTATAAAATAAAAAATATTAAATAATGCTTTAAAAATCATTAAGAAAACATTTACATGGTTTAATTAGCTTTATATTACTTTTAACTCATTCGATGAAACAAAGAGTAATACTCGAGTAACTTTAAGTCCTGCTTGTCTCAAGCGCAATGGAACCTCCGATAACGGTAACCCCTACGGTGAGATTGAATTTACTATCTTCCCGTGACACATAGATCACTCACAAACGCTGCAGCGCCATAATCCCTCTATTTTTCTCACTCTGTAAACATATCAGGTAGCAGAGTATAGTTGTTACACTCTGGTGTTGATGATCCTGTCTCTGTGTCATGAATCTAATTATGATTCTCAATTTTTTCTTCCCCTGATGGAGAATGATCTGAGCTTGAGAATGTGGATGCGCTTTGTGATGAGAGCGGAAGTTAGGAATCAATTAGAATTAAGATTTATGAAGTACTTTTGTTAGGTAAATGAGGTTCTTTTGTATAAGTTTCTTAGAATGGATGTTAACTCAAAAATATCATGAACATTGTTGCGAAAATAAACAATCAGGACAATAGTGGAATGAGAGAGAGTCGATTGAGGAGAGATAGAGGATATCATCATACTAACCAATCCGGCCAATTCCAATCCAGGAAACAACACAAATCAATTTCATCAAGCTCACGTCGACATTCAACCGATCGGACTCACATAAATTCGATAAAACTGAGCAATCCCCCACGACCTGCAGTATTCAGCCATCGATGATCTCTCCTCGATAAGTTTATATTTTTTAAATTAACAATCAAAATTATGTTTAATATTTTATGAGAAAAGAAAAGTATTTAATTAGATTTAAATAAATTTAATGAATTTTAAACTAAATTCATTTTTAATAATTTGATAACATTTTTATTATTTTGTGTTTTATTAAGAAATGGTTAAAATTATTATTTTAATTAATATTTTTAGAAATTGAATATTTTAAAAAGATTTAGAAAAATTGTTCAATTTATTGTAAAATTTATTAAAATTTATATTAAATCTGATTAAATGCTTTTCTTTTCTTAAAAAAATATTAAACTTAATTTTAATTGTTAATTTAAAAAATAAAAACTTATAAAATTATTATTTTAATTATGTTCGAATATCCAATCACTTTAAATAAAAAACCAATTTCCATCTGGGTGGGATAATCAACATAAGTTCAACATACTCAAATCAACATACAAAATCAATACATTTACACATTCAAACAATTTAAAATATTCCTCACAAACTACACACAACAATCGCTTGGCAACTACACATCCTAACCACGATTGATTTTTTTCTTACATTGAAAGGTGAACTCATACCAAAATCACACTCAGATCGATAAAATCAAACATTGATAGTGGCAGAATCGTTTTGCGTTTGAGAAAAAGAGAGGAAACTAACAACGACGTCGACCCGAAACCGACCGAGACTTACAAAACACTGATCAACTGCAAAAATTCCTCAAGTTCCTGGTTAAACATTCACATAACTTGGGAAACCACTTCAGGTATCACTACCCCGTTTTAGAAGGTATAAAGTCTGCTTTCATACATACCACAAGAGTATCTGACCTGGATCACCAAACTCGTGTCAATCATTAGTCACGCCGAGGCGTATGAGCAATTAAAACAAGCAATACTAACCTTGACCGATCCACGACAAATATATCTGCTGCACATGTACTTCAAGACCAACTCATTAGTAGAAATTCCAAATAAGTTTTCGATTAATTTACTTTTCGAATATATTTGCTTGTTTTTTAACTATTTGATATTCGAATACGTATGTTGCAAAATATTATTTTTTATGATGTGATCTGTGAACAGAATGAAGAATTATACTGTCAATTAAATGCATTTGCTAAATGATGCATTTGCTTTCCAATTAATTACAATCTTTTAAAAGATAAAAAATAAGGAAGTTAAAAAAATTGTTTTAAAATAATATGGAAAAACAGTAATAAAATAATAAAAAAAAACTAACAAATTATGTAATAATATGTAAACCAACAAGATTTTTTAACTATTAGATTTTTCTGTCATTACAGTAGATGAATGGACAGACTCTACTTTTTTACGTTATGTAATTGTAACAGCTCATGTACTTTGGATAGACTCAAAAGCAGTTTAATGCTATGTCTTAGGTTTAACGAAAATTATTAAGTAAACAATAAAACTTTTGGTTGAAGCTAAGTTGGCAAAATTTGGAATTATTTTAAATGATGTTATTTAATCAACCGACGATTCAGTTGCCGTAATGAAAAAATATGATATTTTATTAGGTGATTTAAACCAAATTTTCCATAATCATGCCATGCATTTAGCCATGATGGACTGTTTCTATAAATCACAAAAATATGGAAATTATGACATTCATAATTATGTTATTTTTGGCAAGGAGAAAGAAGTCACATACAATACCGAAGATTTTGTTGATAAGGATATCGAAGAGGAAGACGAAGAAGAAGATGTTGCCACAGAATATCAATATGATTCCAATTTGGAGCTTATTGGTGAAAATGATAATATTATGACATTGACTTTGGAAAAATCATTAACAATTTAAGAAGTTATAAGAAAGTTCAAGATATTGGTCACAAAAGCATTCGATTTTGCAACAAAACATTAAGCAAAAATTAGGAAAAATGTAAGCTAAAATTAGACATAAAAGGTTGATGGAATTTGTTAAGTGTAATGATTTGACGATTTTTATTTCTTTTAGAATGTGTAAACAAGACTTTAGTCGACTTGGGCATAATTTCATAACATGAAATTAACAAACTCCAAAGTATTGTTAAGTTTCTCATGCGAGTTGAAACTTCTGACACTGAAATAAGTAAAAATGAAGCAAATCTTATAACAATTGAAGGAGTTTATAAATTTTTATGCTATAAATTGGAGCCTCTATAAACTGAGAAAAGTCAAAAACAGGTAAACACTATTAAAAATAAGATGGAAGAGAGAAGAGATCCCATTTTAATGAAACTTCTAATACATCTGGAGACTGGTGGCATACCACGTTCGAATGGTAATTGTAAATATTCCTAAAAAATGCAGCTATTACTTTAGCTATTGAAATTATGGAATAGATACATCCTAAAACATTTACAGAAGAGCAGCATAACATTAGTTCTAGTTCGAGCTCATATAATGCTGATACCCATTCAGTAGGATTACTGCTACAGGAAAGATTACAAAAAGAACTCGAATATGCGATTAGTTCTATAAAAGATTGTTGTTGTTGTTTATTTTCGAATATTTTGAGATTTTATTATTCGAATAGTTTAAAAGTTAAAATAGTTGGACTATATACTTATTAAGGACGGCATCACCTTCACAATACCTCGCAAACGCGTAAGCAAATCTGAACCCACTCGGAAGAACCGCTAAGGACAACGAGACATATTTAATGCAGTTTAAACATTTATGAATAATTAAAAAACTTTTTGCAAAAAGTTGTTTTTGATTTACTAGTTTGATCGAATTTTCACATCATTTATTTCAATAAATTTATTATAAAGTATGGAAGGTAAATACCCAAACATTTCTATTTAAAGCATTTTAAAAATTGGTGGATAATGGTAAAACGTTTTTTGCAAAAATAAATTTTTTATTTTTTTAGTTTGATCAAATTTTCACATTATCATTTATTGTCATCTAAAATGAGCAAGTATACAAAGTTTGTAGAAAATTGATGGAGTAAATGGCCTTCAAAAATAGGTTTCTAATTTCCATGAATATATATAAGAAATTTAAAAAAATAATGGCAATTTTTTTATTAAAATCAAGAATGCCATTAAAAAATCAAATTTTATTGCAATATATTTCTGTGGATTTTCCACCATCTTCTGGCTGAATTAACAACAATTTTGATGTCTTATATAGTAAATTCATGATTAAACAAACATCTTGTGTAAAAACTAATTAAATATTTTCAACAGTGGAAGAGAGACTTGTTTGGACATAAATGGACAGATTAAGTGATTTAATCATTAATACCTCAAAAGTAACTCTTTCCCAATAATTTTTAAAAATTACTGCACAATATTTTAAAATTAGTTGTTTTCACTTCCGATCTACAAACCTTCATATGTCCAGCAATATTACTTCAATTACTCAATCGTCCATGTCCTGAATCCATTTACAGAGATGACGAGACGTCTCTCCAATGTATGTGGCGTTGCACCCATTACACGAAAATTGGTTCTGAATTTTCGGCTGGATAATATATTAATATGGCAAAAAAGTTTTTTCCGTTACTCATCTGTATTTCTAATTTCTAAATAAAACAAATATAAAACAACAAATGTATATTTCTACACAACAGTATATTCACCATTACAACAAATAACATTTTCAGCATGTGTAAAAAGTTTATCAAATTCATGTGAAAGTTTTTCTCGTGAGAGATTCCTCATAATATCACTGACTGCTTGTAAGACCTCTTCATCACTTGCAAATGATGTTGTTCTTAGTGATCCTTTTAAAAATTTGAATAGCCATTTGTCACACTGATTTAAATCAGGCGAATATGGAGCTTGTTTAATCAATTCAACATGTTTTTTCTGAAGACTCCGTGGTAAACTTGGATGAATGTGGTCGAGCATTTTCATGATGCAAAAGAATTTCTCGCATATTCACTCGCCGTCTGTCTTTACTAAACTTCGTAAGACTATTTTGAATGAATTCTGTATATCTTTCAGAATTGATAACCTCACCAGATTTTGCTACTTCGATGTGAAACTTACCATCAGCTGTGAATGTCAAAATAAGCATTGTTCTTCGTCCAATTTTTTTGTTTTGAACAGCACGTGGTCGAGGATCATCTCCACTTGCCCATAATCGTAAGTCGGATGTCCATAATGTAGGGGGGAAATTATATCCACGTTTCATCAACTGTTATCCATCGTTTCATCAAGTATTCTTTCCCATATTATTGCACAAGTTGCTAAAAATTTCTTGAGGATTCAATACGTTGTCGTTTGTGATCATCAGTCAGTTGATAAGGCACCCAGATGCTCAAAATCTTTTTCTTATTCAAATTTTCATGGAGGATTGTCCTTATTGATTCTTTGTTGACATCAAGCATTTCACTTATGTGTCTTAAAGAAATTCTTTCATCCTGCTCAATTATGTTCCTAACTTTTTCAATCAAATCATCAGTTGTTGTTGCTGAAGGACGTCCACTTCGTGGGTGATCGTCCAACAATATCCACTTGCCTGAGTTAAAATCAAAGAATAAATTTCTTATTGTGCGTTCCGTTGGGCAATCATCAGGGAAGGCATTGAACAACTTTCTATAGGTTTCAGCTACAGTCGTTCCATTTTCCACTCAACGTATGCATAGAATCGACTGTTAGATTTTTAAAACTCCATTTTTACCGACAACCTTTTAAATCCAATATGAAAAGTGATCATAGGACACAAATTAAAATATATATAAATATAAATATATATATATATATATATATATATATATATATATATATATCGATTGATTTTTTGCGAAAAAATATTTATAAACATGAATTAACAAAAAATAGCATTAGAATGGTAATTTTCTTTCTTATTTAGAAGTGGAGAGTAACGGAAAAAACTTTCTTGCCATGTTAATAACAGAAAAGGGAATGTTTCATTACCCATTTCACCGTTGCACTAAGTGCGTTTATAGAGCAAAAAGTCTCCAGAATCACGGAACGAAGTAACATAACCGGTCATTTCTCAGAGGGAAGCCAAAGCGTACCCGTAAATTGAAAGCTCGCACTCTTGCCTCTGAATCCGTGCGAGAAGATCAGAAAACCTTGTATTTATCAAATGATTTCTACCCGATACAGAGTCTATGATTCACTACCCTGTGCGCCAATGCAGAGTATTGTTTGTAATACACAGTTATCCGTAACAGTTGGGGGAGGCTTACATTAGAGGGATCAGGGTTTCCTGAGCGAGCCAGGCAGACATACTTCCACGTAGTATCCCTGGAAAACTAGAATAGGTTTGATTCCGTCTCTAGGCAAAAGTGTCTGAAACAAGCCGATATATGTACCAACTGAATATTGTAGTACTAGTGGGCTTGCAATCTACTTGCAAAGGTGTAGCTTACCTAAACTGAGTGTCATGGCTCTGAGGAGTAGTGACCTTGCAGTCGAGTGGTCGATTGCATCGCAATGATTTTGATTTTTTAATCTTGATGAGTGATGTTGCGAAACCGGTTTGCCGGTGGAGCTTAGGCATGTCAATCCCTATATGGGAGAGTGCCTTTTGAACCCATAAGCGTCTCAGGCCTCCTAAAAAGCCTCGGGCTTAATAACTTTATAGGATGGGAGGATCACATTGGAGAGATACACAGTCATCTCAAAACCAGAATTAGTAAACATTCACAATCGAATAAGATTACAGGATGCATTGTAAGAATTGAATATCTTCTATTTAAAATTATGAGTTTTCTGTTTTACAGAAGGGCTTTGATTCACATTATGAGCGGCAGTTATGTGAATCAATTTTGATAAGACACTACAACTCATTAATTAATATTCAATTAATATTCTATTCTTCTTCAGCCATTACTTAAAATAAATCAAAAATTTTCCATTAATGTTCAATTGAATTTTGAGAAAAGTAAAATATATCCTATAAATCTAACATTTTATCATTTTAATTTTTTATATATTATGTCAAATATAAAAACAAAACCATGTAAATCAATATTCAAATATTTTACCAATAGTAATTGGTAATGATGATGTATGAAACTTTAAAATATGTTGAATAATCAATTTCTTAAAAATATTTAACTAAATTCTTTTTCAAAAAGTATATATATATACAAAATTTACAAATGTAAGAAACAAAATAAAAATTCGAAATACTTCAATATAGTCACCGGTGTTGAATTGTCCAAAATCAAAAGTCATCGGTGCTCGAGCGGACCACAGTCTCAGAGTATTACAGGTATTATTCCTATAGCCGGGGATTGGCATATCTGAAGGAATAGCTAAAACTGTCCTAGTGTTAATCCATTTTCTTCTTCCGTCAGCCGTCGAAATAACGTGTCCATATAGATGAACCTCATACGTCAATTCCGGTCGGTATCTGGCCCAAGGATTCCCGTATCTCAGCCAATCATCAGGTTCCTCTATCTGCATACAGAAATTGTCTTATTCCTTAACATATTTTACACCTTTCTTACCTGCCACCCGTCCCTAATTCTCTGTTCAAATATACCGAAATCGTATCTAATTCCATAACCGACAGACGCAAGACCAAGTGTTGCCATAGAATCTAAGAAACATGCTGCCAATCTCCCTAAGCCACCGTTTCCTAACGCTGCATCATGTTCACAATCTTCAATTTCTTCAAAATCCAATCCCAACTAAAATAAACCCAATGTATTAATTCGTAAAATAATTATTCTTCAGTATATTCCAGCATCAAGACAGAAATTTCAAAAATTTGATTATCATTTTTTCAATTTAATTGTTATTCTGTTTCACCTAGATTCATTTCTTTGTGTTTAAAAATGGTCACATTTTTAATATTATTTTTAGTAATATTAGGTTGGTCGAAAAATAATGGCGGTTTTGGGACACAAACTTCAAAGACGTGCAAATTCACAGAAACAAAAGTATATTAATCAAAGTATGAACCGTTGGCATCAATACATTTTTGCCAACGAGAAACAAGTTGTTTTATTCCATCAGCATAAAATGCATCGGTTCTCGAAGCGACGAATTCTTGGAAGGCATTTTGAGCATCATTTTGGTTTTTGAAAATTTTATCACGTAGGAAGTTTTACAAATGCCTGAAAAAGTAGAAGACCGTTAGCGAGAGATCTGGTGAATATGGTGGATGAAGCAGGGTTTCATAGCCCAACTCATTAAGCTTTTGAAGAGTCACTTTTGAAATATGAGGTCTAGCGTTATCATGAAGAAGGATGGGACTTTTTCGATTGACCAATCCCGGACAAAGAGTTTTCAATTTTTTATGCATTTCATCAATTTCATGACAGTACCTCTCCGCTGTGATTATTTTACCTGGATTCAAGAAACTATAGAGGATGATTCCAGCATCACACCACCAAACTGTCACCATAACCTTACGGGGTGTTAGTTTCGGTTTTGGAAAGTGTTTCGGTACTTCATCTTTGTCCAACCACTGTGCAGATCGACGTCAGTTATCATACAGGATCCATTTCTCATCACAGGTAACAATACGATAAAGAAATGGATCGTTTTTATTGCGAAGATGATTGGTAGAACAAATTTCATAGCGTCGGTTCTTTTGATTTTCATTCAAATCATGTTTAACCCATTGATCAAGTCTGTTGTTTTAAATGATCCAGGACTGTTGAATGACTAATGCTCAACCCATCTGCAAGTTCTCTGATTGTTGTACGGCGATCTGTTTTCACCATTGACCTAAAATTGTCGTTGTTCACAGCAACTGGACGACCACGACCTTCTTCATCTTCAAGGTTTTCATATCCATTAGAAAATTTTCGGAACCATCGTTGCACTGTACGCTCAGAAGCTGTTCCCTTGCCAAACGCTTTATTGATATTGCGAGCCGT
Source organism: Girardia tigrina (assembly GCA_001938485.1). Lineage (NCBI taxonomy): Eukaryota > Metazoa > Platyhelminthes > Tricladida > Dugesiidae > Girardia > Girardia tigrina. The sequence goes on from MQRK01228701.1 coordinate 32,049, forward strand.
TTCTGTTGTTTTACGACCCATTTTAAATTTGTACAAGAAAATTGCTCGAATTTTAATTTTTTCCATTATTAATTTATCACCGTAAATATTCTAAAAAATAACAGCAATATGTTAATAATGGTTATAGGAATATACAGCTAGGAATTAGATTTCAAATAATATCTAACACTAATGCATTTAAACTTATATACATATCAAAGTAGATAAGCGAAAGTATAAAGCTCAAAAACTGTCATTATTTTTCGACCAACCTAATATATTACTAGGTTTGCTGTCGATACAAATATATTAAACTTTTACAATCTTTATAGTGAAAATTATTTCCATTAGAGTTACTTCGATTGAATAGAACACTCTTAGAGCATAATGCTAACTATTTTGAACAATTAGTTGATAAAAATATGTGTTGAACGTTTGGATTAATGCGATAGTACCTAATTCCATACCAGTGCGTCAATATGTAATATATATATTATAAAAGCCCAAGTCACTCACTGCTTCACTAACGCTGACGTAATCAAGCGAGATAAAAAAACCCGAGTGTGTCGGGTAGTATATATATCCGGCACACTATAAATAACCGATACACTGCACACACGACACACACTTTTACGCGCACACAATATTTTAAAAACACCTACCTTTATTCTATTTGATTACATTTTGCACAATCACTATTTGCTATCATTTTATATATACCAATTCGAATATTTTATTTAATTTTGATTGTGGAAGAACCCCGAATTGCCGTTTCATTGTCTTTATTATTTTTATTTTTTGATTTTGTCTGTTTCATTAATTTCATTCTTTTATTTTATTGAATTAATTACGTTAATTGCGGCAATTCTGTTATATTTATTTATTAATATACAATCATTTCTTTATTGATTATAAAATCATTTCAAAAATTTACCTTACAGCGTTAGTGAGGCAGTGAGGCAGGCAGTGAGTTACTTGGGCTTTTATAATATAAAAAAAATTGAACCCCCGGCAAGAGAGGGCCGCGAAGCGGGCCGAGCGCGCTAGTAATTAAATATTAATTTATAATTTTAATTGTATTAATGCATAACTCTTAATTTCAAAAGAAAATAATAATTATAATAAAACATTAAATTAAAAAATAATTTATAAAATTAATAGATTTTAAAGGTTTATGTAATAATAAATGAATGCGAATTTTTACGTGTTTCAATTAAAAATAATTTGTATAGTTTCTTATTGGTACATGTGTTAGATTAATATTTGTGTTTCTCTTATCAAATAAGTTATTTCCTTCACTGCATAAACACAATATTTAATCTATTTAAACTCAATTAAAATCTCTTTCAATTTTATTTAAATACAAATAAAGTTTACTTAAATCACTTTCAAGATTAATTCAATCCTTCTAATTATACTTTTAATCCATTTAATTATTTTTATGTCCATAGATATTTCAATTCGAAATTGAAGAAAATCTGTGGAATGAATAAATAAATCGTTTGTTTAAATCGTCAAAAATCAGTGTTAGTTTTGAAAATAAAATTTGCAAGTCTCAATTTATTTTTTGTAAAATCTCACAAGCTAACGCGGCAATGAGGACCTTGAAGATAGGGCCGCAAAATGACGGATGAGAAATCGTCTAGGTATGGCTCGAGAGTTTTCGCGAATACGCGGAAACACTCCGCGAGGATAAACTAACGATGCCGCTGCGGAAACGGGTGATAAATCTGGTTTTGGTGTGCAAATCGGTGTGCAAAAAATTGTCGAGCGATGCCACCGGACCATCAAGCGCATGGTGGTGTGGAGTAGGAAGCCGAGATAGTATATGGTAGCGTATAACGCTACTCCAAATTCAGCCGGCATAATTCCGGCATCGACGGTTTTCTGTCAGAATCAGTGACTGTTATTTCCTGTCGACTTTGCGGACCGCTTTCGGAAGACCCGGGAGTAATGTATAAATGGAAGTGAGAGGCTCAACCTTTCAAAAATACAAAAAAAATGGATTTTGAGTTATTTTCATAATATTCAAAAATCCATAAAAAAATCGATTTTTTGACTAAAATATTCAAAAATCCATATTAATAATAAAGAAAATGGAAATCAGAATCGAAAAAATCGGATGCCGAAAAGCCATACCGTAGTATGGCTAATATTATTATATGAATAAAAATAAAAAGTAGAAATTAAAATAAAAATTAATTTTTTATCATTTTCCTCATCAGAATAAATAAAAGTATTTTTATATTTAATATAATCATAATTAAAATTAAATTCTTCATTTATATATTCATTTACATATTCATTTTCCTATTCGGTTTCATTCTCACTTTCCACATTTTGCTCATTTAAAATATGATTTATTATTTGCTGGTTATTTAAAGACATCGCATTATTGTAAATTCCATCTAAATTTGGAGTAGTAAAAAAAATTTTGACACCATATTTTTTTAAAAAAAATATAAAAATAAAAATTTATTTGTTTTTGTCAATTTTTTTCTAAGTAATTTTTTTTTGTGTTATTTTATTCGCAATAGCGAATGTATTGTTATGTTTAGATTATTTTCACGACTTTATTTTATGATGAAATTTTACTTTTAAATGTGAAAAATTGTATTTATTTCCACCAATATTCAAACTTAAATATTTATTTGCCAATTTGAAAAATTTTCTATTTTTCCATATGAAAAATTGTATTTATGTTCTTTTTAATTTTTTATTTGACATTTTAGTTTTTTATTTGACAATATCATATTATTTCTATAAAAATGTAACTAAGTAAAATTAACGAGGAAATTAAAGCTGAAAAAAGGATTTATCGTGAAAATATTTTGCGTAATTATTTGCATGAATTTAAATCGAATCCAGGATTGAAACATAAAGATTTATGTGATAAAATAGGTGTTTCTCCTCATGTTTTCCACAGAATTTGAAAAGAATATTGTGTAGAACCGATAAAATCGTATGAGAAAAAGTTAAAAAGGAAATCGAGATTGGGAATGAACAGAAACGAAGAGCAAATATTTAGACGAGGAGAAGAAATAAGGGAAAAACGGGAAAAAGACGATTTTGTGAAAAATCAATTGGAAATTTTCAATTCAAGAAAGAAAGTGATTGAAGAAATACCAGAGAAAGAGAGATAAAAAGGAAGAAAGAAAAAAGAAAATAATAATTGGTAAAGGAGAGGAAAAATATGTATCAGTTGTTCCAGATGATAGCGAAAGCGATATAATTGTTGAAGATGATGCCGATTTAAAAGATTAAATTATACGAATAAAAATGACTATGTTTGATAAAAAATCGTGTTTAGAACTTGGTAAAAAAGATCGAAAAGCTAAAGAAATTACACGAGAAAAAGAATTTGTGAAGATGCCCTTGTGGGATCAAGCAGTTGTTGGTTGCAAAAATATTTATGAATTGGAAACTGCTCTTGCAGCAATAGACTTTTTAGCGAATACAACTCGAGGAATGGTCGGTGAATTAGTCTCAATGAAAGGATATTTAGAATAGACAAAAGAAAAATTAAATGAAGAAAACCTCAATATATTTCAATAAATTTAATTATATTGGATTTACTGTTTTGGAACTATCAAAACTTTTAATGTTTCAATTTGCATACGAGGGATTGCATAGAATTTGGAACTTTGAGTCAGGAAATGTATAAATTCATTATACCGATACACTCTTTTTTTGTTAAAATTTATGATAGTTTGGAAAATATTAATGATAAATTTAAAGATTGGGTATATAATTCAGATTTGGGGAAATTTAAAGCTGAAATGGGAAATGATAGCTATTAAATCAAAAGATTATAGCTTTAGACATATTTTAATAGCTAAAAATCAGAGGGGAGAAACTTGTACAAATAAGGGAGTAAAGGATGTAACTTTTGAAAATAGGGTTAATATTTTATTTGATGATTATTTAATATTGTAAAGAAGAAAAACATATTATCTCAAAATTACATGAAATTTATATACTCTCAAAAATTAAACAAGCTTCTTCTGGATATGACAATAAAAGACGGTATCCATTCAATCATGTTGTATCTTTTCCCTTGGGATTTGATATACATATATTGAGGGAAAAATATATTTTATTTTTAATACTATAAAAAAAATTTTATTAATAAAAATATAATATCACCTAAATTTTTATTTCTACTTTTATTTTTATTCATATAATATTAGCCATACTACGGTATGGCTTTTCGGCATCCAATTTTTTCGATTCCGATTTCCATTTTCGTTATTATTAATATGGATTTTTGAGGAATTTTAAAAATTTTTGATAAAAAAATAAATTATTTTTATGGATTTTTTAATATTTTGAAAGTAGCTCAAAATCTATTTTTTGGATTTTTTGAAGGGTTGAGCCTATCACCCCCATTTTTACTTTACTCTCGGGAAGTCGTAAAAACTGCGGAACTGCAAACGGGGGATATGGTTTTTGTGAAACCTGCAAATTCGAGATGCACAACTAGGTGGAGACGATCAGTTGTGGAAGAAGTTCGCCTTCCATCAATTCGTGATCAAAGGAATCACATATCAAATGTCAGATGCGCCCCTGAAGAAAGATTAATACCGGCCGACGAGGAGTCAATGAGGCCGACCTCCGATGGCCCACGAACAAACGGTTTTAGCGGCAGTTATGATGACGAAGACCGGGAGCTAATGAATGGCACGGGAGATGTTTCGGAAAGGCGAACGCCTCGGGGCGAAGCGACCAAGCAAAAGCCACATCGATCAATCGTGCAACCGGCACGATTCAAGGACTTTGTCTGCATCGCGCAGATGCGTACAGAGCGGGTAGTACTCCCTAGTACACGGGCTATATGTGTGTATGATGATTTAAGGACTAGGAGGAGTGTGATATAACTAAATAAGTCTTGTTTAAATCACCAAGTCAGCATCAGTGTTAGTTTTGAAAATAAAATTTGCCGTCTCATTTTATTTCACAAAAATTGCGTATTGTTTAATACGCAATATAATTGAATAAAACTTGAAAATTTTGGTAAAGCTATTTCTTCTGTTGCCTACGTTTAATTATCCCTTAAAAGGATCAACCACACTACAAGTATGTCAAAACAAAAAGATAACGGAAGAAAATAGAGCACTAAATGAAAATGAAATCAAGAATTATAATTATACATAAATTATGTATAAGTTATGTATCACTTCTAGTATTAAAAGATAAACAAGAAACATAAAATATATCTGCTTCAACTACAGCAATTGACATTTAAAAAATTAAACTAGTATTTGTATAAATGAGTTCAATTAATTCCAGAATCAAGGAAGTAAAATAAGAAAACTACAAAAAAACGTTGACGGAAAAAAGTTTATATCTCTATAGTATATTTTCTCGAAATTCCCGCTTTCGTTTGACGATAAAAAAAACTATTTTTTTAATTACTCTGACGTGATACGGCCTCCCGTCCACCTCCACTTGATGTACTGATTACGTCTCCGTGACTGTTCTGCGCTTCCACTGCGACATGCAGCTCAATGGTGGCGTCGGTTTTATGAACACTGCGTCCCCGACCGCCAGCTCCGTTGGTGATGGATTATGCTGCAATCCCGGCTGTGCTTGATTGAAAGTTTTTGGCAATGGTAATCTTCTCTTTTGTGCAAATCCGTCGACGCTGGAATTACTCCATTTGTATTTGGGGTCGCGTTGTACCAAGCAACCATCTCTTGGGCGTCCCTGCCGCTCCGAGCGACCATTCTCTTGATCGTTCAGTGGTTGCGTTCCACAATGCCTTTGTCACTTGACCGGTTTATGCATCGAAATCGGGCCTCGATTCAAGCATAAGCATATCCACACTCTTCTGATTTATTGTCCAACTCTCGCATCCATAGAGGAATGTTGCCCAGACAATAGCCTTAGTGATCTTTAATCTGTTCTTGAGATGGATTTCTTTAAGGTTAAAAACCGTGCTAAATTTAATCATTGCGCTCGTTGACATACCAATCCGGCTTCTGATTTCTTCTTCGCTTCCTCCATTCTCTGTGATAGTAGTGCCTAAATATTTGAAACTCTTAACTTGTTCCAGCTTCTCCCCTTCAATGAAAATCACCAGTTTAACTTCGTTGCTATGGTTTCCTGAAACCATTACTTTGCTTTTTTGTCTGTTGATTTCCATTCCAAATTTGTTTGATACTTTGTGTAATCTGTTCGTAAGTTCCTGAATCTCTGACTCATCTTTGCCAATTAGGTATATATCATCAGGAAATCGTAGGTTGGTTATTGTTGTTCCTCCGCAGCTTATTCCAACATCGTCTAAATCGTCTATGGCTTCCATAACAATTCTCTCAAGGAAAAGGTTGAACAGTGTTTGTGAAAGAATGCAACCTTGTCTTACTCCTACTGATGATTTAAATCAGTCGCTAAATTGCTCACTTGTCAACACTTTTGTCTTTGTGTCTTCGTAAAGGCTCTTAATAATTTTCGTGATATGTTTTCCTATGTTGTGTTTATTCATTGTATGTCATAGTGCTTCGTGCCACACCATGTCAAAAGCTTTTTTGAAATCCATAAAGTTATGAAAAATTATTCGTTTGTGGTCTCTTGTTTTCTCAAAAATCAGTCTTAAGTTGGTTATCTGCTCCGTAGTGCTGCTGTTCCTTCTGAAGCCTGCCTGCATCTCGCTAAGAACTTGCTCCACTTTCGGTGTGATTCTTCTTTGTAACACTTTCAACATAACCTTTGATGCGTGACTGATTAAACTAATCGTTCTAAAGTCGCTGCACTTTTTACTATTTGCTTTCTTCGATATTGGAATGAGGATATATTCAGTTCATTGTGAGGGCCAAACTTCACTTTTTAAAATTTTGTTGCATATTGCATGGAGAATGGTCACTGTGTTTTCGCCTCCATTCTGAATTAGTTTCACGCTGATATTGTCCATTCCTGGGCTTTTGTTCCTCTTCAAACATTTTATGGCAGCCTCTACTTCTGATCTTAAAATTCGCACTCGTGATCTTCCTCATCTCCATTTGCTTGAACATCTTCAGAGATAACGCTCCTGTCGACATCTGCTTTAAAGTTGTATAATTCGCTACAGTAATCTTTCCACCTTTAAAAATCTCTGTACTTTTTATAAGTACGTTTCCATCTTGATCTTCAATTAGATTTATTTGTCTTCTTCTTGAATCAGTCAATTTCTTAATTGTCTTGAATGCTTCTCTAGAATTGTTAATTTCAAAACTACTTTCTATCAATTTTGTTTGTTCTTCCGCTGAATCCTCTTTGGTTTTCCTCAGTAGTCTCGGAACTTCCTTGTTCACCTTCATGTAATCTTGCATGTACTCTTCGCCGTTATTTATCTTGCTTTTCAGTTGACGTCGTCTATCACAGCATTCCAATACCTCTCCATTGACCCAGGGTCTTTTCGTCTTTCGTCTTTTCCCAGAATCCTTTCGGCAATATCTGTGATAATGTTTGTGAACTTGTTATTAAGAACACCAATTTGATTTTTTTATATTTTTATTTAAACAACAATTTTGATTGTCCTCAAAACAATCTTTGTCAAAACTTTCGTACATTTGCATTCAAAGCGAAAATTGATTAATGGTTTTAATTCTCATTACTTTTTTAGAAAATGTGGAAATAAATATTTAAATAAAATATTCACTCAAAACTTATTGGATAATAGCTAAAATGATAATTAATTATTTAAAAAATATTAAATTGATTTATTTATTAAATATTATAAAACTTAATAAACTTATTTAAAATTTTAAAATTATATGAAATTAAAAATAAATTTAAACATTACCTATTTTTAGATAATAAGAATTAAAACATTAATCATCCATCTGGGTAGGAGAGACACATTTCCAAATC
>MQRK01228701.1:64081-77665 GCA_001938485.1 Girardia tigrina
ATTTCTTCATTACTCACACTGTTTTCTTGTAGAGTAACTGGAGATTGTTGACATTCTTTTGCTACTTGTACTTGTTCGAGTGTTACAGGATTGATGATTGTCAATGGAGTTCGAGTTTTTACATTTGTTTGTTGAGGATTTACTGACAGAGTTTGTTTTATCACATTTGCTTGTTGATAGTTTGTAGATGGAAGTTGTAAAGGAGTCATTTTGACTGGATCAATGATCGACAACGGTGTTCTTTGACGAGGATTATTGTTGGAATTGGAATTTATATTGGAAGAAAAAGAAGTCGTTTGATGTTGTGGAGAATATGTGTGGATGTTTGGTGTGATATACATTGGTTCATATAGACCTGTTAATCCATTGTAAAGGTATGGAACATTTCCATTGTAATTGATACTTTCACTGTTTTCCGAAGTATAATTATTTTGATAATAATAAAATTGTTGATCGGATATATTCATATTCAACACTTTAATATAATATATTTTATAAATAATTTTCAAACAAATTAAAATAGATTTTTAAAAATTATGAATAAAGTTTTAATATATTTTAATACTTTGTAAAATGATACTTTTTAATACATTTTAATTGAAAAATAAAGTAAATAATCTTTTTAATTTCTCTTTTACATGTTTAATTTTATTCGAAACATATGTTTTCCTTTACAATTATAATCCTTCGTTTTATCAACATGCAATTATTTATTTTTGAAAGAATTTTGACGAAAGTAATTTAAAAATATAAATAATATTTTTCATGACTTTTTGTTTTCGTTTTATACAGAATTTATTAAAATAAAGTAAAATATCATTAAAATATTAAAAATTGAAACGAAAATAAAATAAATTAAATTAACTGAATTAAAAATCGTAAATTTCAAGATATCTCAAATATATTTAATATTTTTTACGAATAACTATATTATTAATATCAATTGAAATTGTTCTGTTTAGTTTCTTTCTAAATTAAATTTTAAACTTGGCTGAAAAAATTAAATTTTTGTTAAATTTTTATTGATAATATTAATTCTAATTTAATATTATATATATATAAGATTTTTGATATAAACATATATTAAAATACTGGAATGAAGTATTTAAATTTCAACAATAATATTAATATTTATATTAAATTAAACTGCGAGTCCCTAAGCAGAATAACATAAATTTATCTTGTTGTTCGTGGAAAATGAAACAAATTTCCTCGAATTAATATAAGTTTATTTATATGAAATAAAAATAATTAATTAGTTTTCTGTCATATCCATTTTTGCAATCTTCTTTTTGTTATATGTCCCCAGTTTTCAACATAAATTTATTTTAATTATTTTGCATAATGTAAGTTAATCCCTTAAAAATTATATTTCAGTGGTAAGTCACGAATGTGTTTGATAATTAAATTAAAATACAAAGAAAATAGGAAAATTTAAATCATTATCAGTAAAAAATTAAAATTGAAAAAAAACTATACTTAAATAAGTAGAATAATTTTTAAAAAATATTAAAATTATTAATTTTAAATATTTATAACCTCGAATTATAAAAATGAAAAAAATACAAAGGTTACTTTTCCAATATTAAAATTTAATAACTTTAATTCATTCTATGAACTTAAATATGAAAGATACATATTTTAATAATTTTGATAATAATTAGAATGAATTAACAAATATTACTTAAAATTTTTAAAATATTTAAAATTAAAACTATAAAGAACCTTTTCACTATGTTTAATATCTTGAAATTATGAGATTTAGTTTCTCTAAAAATAAAATTTTTAATTTTACTTTTAAAATGTTTTTGTTTTTTTTTTAATGTTTCAACTCTAAATAGTATACATTTTTGGATATTACATATTTCGATACATGAACTTTAAAATTGTAGAATTCGATGAATTTATATTTTAATATATAATTTAATTGTACATTGAGGAATGTTTTTGATGATTTTGTAATAAAATAAATGATTTAAATATTTTACTTGAAATAATTCACTTTGAAAATAAATTAATATTTATTAAATTTTTGTAACATTTTAAAAAGTAATATTTGGCAATTTATTTAATTTTTATATTAATGACACAAAATTTTAAAAATAATTGTCTTTTAAATTTAAGCTGAAATGATAATAATAAAATAGTATTTATTTAAATTTTTAAAATATGTAAATTTTTTTAAATAGAATTTTTTAAAAATTTATTTTTGTTCATTTATTTTAATTATTTGGATAAAGTATCTAATCAAATTTTAATATACTGTATTACTTCGATTTAACGCCGCATCCTTATGCGATATTTAATAATAAACGCCGCATTAAAGAATACAATTATACAATCAATCATAATTCATAATATAATATATCTAAAAGTAATATTGTTGGGGTTCCGAAAAATATAAATTAAATTTTTAAATCTAATAAAAAATTTAAAATAATTCGATGATTAAAATTAATAATTTTTTTGATTATTATAATAGTATTTTAGTAAAATTTATAAAATATTTGTAAATATTTTGAGATTTGTTTTAGTTATTCAATTTTCAAGGTTAAGAAAAACTAGTATATAAGCAGTAGTTATTTCAGTTACAATTCACACAAATTATAACTCAAAGAAGATTTAAACCTGAATGTTCGGTAAATTAGATTTTTGTTAATATTAAGAAATATTCAAGTATCCTGTAAAGGAGAAAGGTTAAGTTTATAAAATATATTAAATAAATAAATTAAATTTATAAAATAAATAAAACGAAAAGTATCAGTATCCTATAAAGGAGAAGTTAAGTTCTAAATAAATCATTTTAGCATCGCTCGAACTAAAAAGTTGTTGTAACTGTTTAATCGAAGTGTACTGAAAAAGTTGAATTTATATTTGTACTTCAATTGTTGTTTGCAGAATAAATTGTTATTAAAAGGTCTTGTTTCATTCTTCGTATATTATTGTTGGAAGAAGCCTTTTGTTTACTTGGAGTCAGATTAGTAGTTGATTATAAATTAAAAATAAAACGAGATTTTAATTGTATACCCAACAATATTGTGTTTCAAGCACCAGTATAATTTTATTAATAAAAAGTATTATATCACTCCTATTTCTATATCCTCCACGTCATCAATTTCATCATTCCCATCATCGTCTTCATCTTCGTCTTCGCCCTTGTATGGTATAGTTTCTTGCACTGGGTACATGAGTTCATCTCGAGCTGATTCTGCAACTTCGCCTTTTCTAGAACAACTGATGACGTCAGGATCGGAAGATGTGATGCCACATTCTTCAAAAGATTTGATAACTATTTCTTGTGAAACGTTATTCCACGCATCCTTTATCCATTTTACCATGTCAGCCTTGTCGGCGCGAGGATTTCCTGCAGGTGTACAACTAACTGAACTTTTTTTAAAATTAATTAAGTTTTTTTTACTAATGACTGTTTAAAACTTTTGATTTTATTTTAGAGATTATTTATAACAATTAATTATTTCCAAAAATCTAAAGAATGAGCTTGTTCTTTTTTTTAAGAATTTAAAAGATTTTTATTTTAAATAATTATTTCATTTTAATTAATCGAAAATTATTTTTAATTTACTTAAAATACAAATATGATTTTTAAAAAATATCAAAAATTTAAAGTTCACCAAAAGGAACCCCAACAATTATCAAAAATTCATTTAATAGTAAAATGGGATTTTTCAAATCAGTCGGTGACTATAACTCGCTCTGATTGGTAAGTCATTCGGATCATATTATTCGACCTTTCCTCTAATAATAAGTGTTGAAAACTAACGAAAAAAAGAAATCAGCAGAAACTCAAGAATTATATTAATAAAATTATGTGCGACAGTAAGGTTGTTGTTAAATAAAAATATTGAGACAAGATTTGATGTTATTAATTAATAGCATCCCTGACTTACACTTCCTCAACCTGTCTTGGCCTAAAATATACTAGTTGATAGAGATTCATTCTACGTTTTGAACTGAGTAATCATCGTAAGGAGTGTTGGAGCACACCATTAAAATCCTAATCATTATTTGAAGTAGCTAGAATATATTAAATATGTTCCGCAATTTGTAACAAGATTCAGCGATTACACACAGAACTGATGTATTATCGAAGTCGATCCCGCCCGTTGGAAGGCCAGATCCTATTACATAATTACATAATATTGTGTTTTTGTATTAAGTGAACGTCACGCCGAAATTAACGAAGTTACACGGATAAAACGTGATTAGAGACAAAAATTATTTTGATATAAATAAAATTTCGTTTGTTTAAATCGTCAAATGTCGGTATCAGAAATCTCACAAGCTATCGCAGCAATGAAGACTTTGAAAATAGTGCTCAATACAACGGGCGAGAAAACGTTTCGATATGGTTCGAGAGGATTCGTGTATGCGCGGAAACATTACGCGAGGATAAACTGACGATGTTGCCGCTGGCGCCGTCGGGCGAGGCTGCAATCGTTTTCGGGAATTTAAAGACACTATACGACAGAATTTTGAGAAGCTTGGAATCCAAGTCCGAGGCTGTTGTGGGCGAGTTTTGCTTCCAGACGACTGGCGCCCGGAGAGAGGGTTGATTTCTTTATGACAGACCTGAAACGGTTACCGACCATTATTTGCAGCGGTGCAGGAGGCGGTGTGGATTTTGTGTCCCAAGCCTTTATAAAAGAGCTGTCGAAAGCGGCTATGAAGAGTGTGGAGGCCAAGGCACTCGAAAGGGCTCAAGATTTAGACCGATTAATTCGGTTAGCAAGCGTGCACATCAAGGCTAGAGAATGCACAACAGAAAAGCGACGCGCTCAGTTCACAACCAACCGAGCATCAAACCAAGAGGAGTAAATGGGGTGGAATCGCTTCAGTTGAGGCCTCATGAGTCACATCGCAAGGGACTGTCTCGAGGCAGAGAGGAAACATGCGAGAAACTGCTTCGCGAATGATTGGCTAGAATATGGACACGCGCGACTAACAATCATCCCAGCGACCTTGTGCGGAAGGAAAGTGAGAGAACTGATTGATACGGACTTTTCGACAACAGTCGTGACAAAATTGGTGGTTCCACCATCAAATCTGATCCGCGTAATGGAATCGGTGCAGATGATGAGCGGATCAAAGGTGAATGTTCAATTTAGAGCGACAATATCGATCGAGTGCTGCGGGAAGCAAATCGTGTGCCGCGTCATAGTGGGGCCAGAAATCATCTCGCCAAGGGCCGAGATGCATCTCGGCATGGTTGCAATCAGTCAATTAAACACTAAACCAAAGTTTAGTGTTTAGAAAGAGACAAATGGTGATTCCCAAGGCATTAAAACGAAATCTTTTTCATCAAATGCATTTTGACCACAGTGGCATTACAAGAACCATATCCAAAGCCAGGGAAGTTGTATATTGGCCGGGAATCAGCAACGACATTATAAATGTTGTCCTAATTGATGCGTATTCACACTGATTCAATCTATATCCAGTTCGTGGGATAGACTTTGAGACTTTGCTGGACGTGATGAAATCAAATTTCGTTGAACATGGTACACCACAAGAGATCTTCATGGATAATGGATCTCCCTTCAACTCATGGAAATTTCGGTCGTTTTGTGACAACCATGACATAGTACATTCAACAAGTAGCCCAAAATTTCAAAAAAGTAATGGACTTGCCGAAAGAACTGTTCAAATAGTCAAATCCCTGTTAACCAAGTACTGTGCAACAAGAACTCCGCTGGACGTGGCTCTCCTAGAGCAAAGAAATACTCCATTTGACTCCAAAATGTCATCTCCCAGTGAACTTGCCCTGGGAAGAAAATTGCGAGGTATGAATCCTTATCGAAAAGAGCAGTAAGAACAAAAGTTTCACTCACTTCCTGAAGAAGCAAAGAAGTGTGTTGAGTATTGTAGTGAACACAATTTTCAAAATAATTAATAAAACGTTAATTTTTGTAAATTTACTCATTTTAAATTTTAATTTTTTTACATTTAATCTTATTTCATTTTTCGGTCATCGTCAAAATCTTTAAATTGAAATTAATCAAGCACAAAAATTGAATAATTAATTTTCAATCAATTTTTGTAAAAAAATTAATCTTGTTTAAATAATCGTTTTTAATACAAAATAAATTTTGGCTCATGTTTCTTATTACAATTTGTTAATCGGCAAACTGTACGTTCAGTCCCTGCCACGATAAAATGTTGTCAGAAGCGGTGCCACGCCCAATTCAGTAACACGCAGCGAATCATTCCCATCTCTCCGCCTGCCGATCGAGTTTGACCAATCGATACCTAACCAATCGCTCGTTTCCGGGGATATCGTTGTTAGCCCGATATTATCACATATCATGCTCAACGATTCACAGATCCCGCCACCGTTCCGGAACAGTCAGAGCTTTTTTAGTAACGAAGTCGACTCCGAGATGCGTTGAAGTCACGAGCGATGCAACTCATAAAGACGAAACTCCGTCAGTCGACTGCGTAAGCCCGATTTTTTTCGATTTTTGATTTCGAAGTTCACCACCCATAAGGGGAATTTTTCTCATTTTATCTCATAATTACATCTAATTTTACGATTTACAATTTATTTTTTTGAACCATGCAATACATCTATTTTTTTTCTTTTTTAAATATTGATATAAATGGGATTAAACACGCACATTCAACAAGCGAGGTCCAATTCCAAAACACTATTCCAAATACTAACATGGACAACGCAGGATCCACTCGCTATGTTCATTTATTACTCTGTCACTTCAGAGGCCAATACACAATTCCACACTCCTGGCCGCCACTGATCCGCAAATATCCTAGACCATAGCGGCTCTATTCGATGAAGCACAAAATCACGTCTGGTTAATGTGGGGCACAAAGTCATTACGTCCCTATCTTTCCTGGTCCGCATACGGCATGTCCGATCGGGCATACATTACGTTACACCACATTCCGCCGGGTGGAACGCAATAGACTCCAGAGTCAGATCCAAGTACAAACGCATTTTTTTCTGCCGCAGACTCCACCGACTTATTTCCTAGATTCGAATGGATCACCGAAAGGATGGTTAAATATCCTTGAAATGCGTTCCAAGGTTTAGCGAATAACAAATCAGACCGTAATGTTTCACCACGCTCTGGGCGCCTTTCCCTCAGAGCTGATGCATTGCGGAGCACGCGTCCACCATAGGATCGCACAAACAACCCTTTGATGAATTAAAACGGCACCTCCTCAAATTCTTTCAACTATCGCCCGACGAAGTTTTCAACACCTATTTTCAGTCGCAATCTCTCGGAAATCAGAAACCATCAATATTCCTGGCAAAGCTCATCTCGGATATAGAAAGCATTCACCCTGATATCACAAAAGGCAGGCACAATGAGATGCGGAAACGATTTTTTTCTCCCTGCTCTCCCTTCACTGATTCAAGCTGCTCTGGCTGGCACTGATCTCCACGAGGCCGCCAAAATAGCTGAAAACGTTATGGCCACACAAAATTCAATTTCACCAACCTGCTTCACGTTCACCTCAACGGCAGTTGTCCCTAATCCCTCCGAATCTATCGATCCAATTGCAGCACTCCAAGTGCAAATACGAGAGATTAACACGCAACTAGCAGCTCTCCCCCATGGCAGACACAAGGATAATCAGCACCGACAGTCGTTCACCGACCGAAACCGCTCTTCTAACACCACTCTTTGTTGGTATCATATGAAGTTCGGTAAAGAAGACAGGAAATATCACCCAGGCTGCACATGGAAACAAAAACAAGCTCAAAATGGACAACACGTGTATTTACCACTCCAGTTTCGGTTAACACGCAAAGCGGTGCGTGCCACGTTGCTCTTTCACTCCATCAAAAAACTAAGTTAGTCTTCAGTCTTCGTAGCCGACTCAGAAGGCGTAAACAATTGCTGCAGCATCATCACGTGTAACAACACCATCAACGATCATTCTATCCATACAGTGTCGTTATTGGCCGACACCGGCTCAGTCATATCCGTTTTACCCAGAGCGTTACAACCACGAAACAGTCTTTCCGACCGCCATCTCACAGCCGCCAACGGATCAGTTGCCCACAAGTATGTATCAATGCAAATATCGTTCCAGCTTGCAAACTTAGAATCGTAATTCACCTGGACTTTCACCATTGCCGATGTCACACAACCGATACTTGGATCCGTCTTCTTCAGTCACTTTAATTTGCTGGTAGACTGTAAGAACAAAAGACTCATCCTTAGTCACACTTTGGAAACTCCACATGCCGCATCGATTTCACTTCAAGTTAGCTCTCTTGTTTCGAATACGACTGAATACATTGAAAAAAACTTTCCCAATGTGTTGATAGGACCCACATCTGCATTTCCAATCACGTCATAGTCACAGCACCATGCGCTCTAGTGCGCCAGCTACGTTGAGAGTTGTCGCAAAAGAGGAGATTCTTGGCAAAAAAAGAATTTAGAGAGCTTGAAGAGTCCGGAATCATACGCCGTTCAAGCTTTCCGTGGGCTGCCCCATTACAAATCGTGACTAAGAAAGATGGTTCCCTACGCATCTGCGGTTATTATAGGGGTTTGAACAGAGTTACTATCCTCGACTCGTATCCGATGCCTCTCATCACCGATATCCTTCAACGTGTCACGAATTGTAAAGTCTTTTCCTCCCTGGACTTGGCCAAGGCGTATCTTAAAATTCCAGTTGCGGAAAGTTCGATTGCCAAGACAGCCATCATAACGCCATTTGGTTTATTCGAATACTTTCAAATGCCATTTGGTCTCCGAAACGCCTCACAAACGTTCCAGTGGCACATCGATATCGTTCTCAATAGCTTGTCAAACACTGGAGCCTACATCGATTATATTGTCGTGGCATCCCCAGACATCATGACTCTCCAACAACATCTCTCAGAGACTCTTTCGAAGCTCAATTCGAACCATTTGAAATTGAAACTTTCAAAATGCTCCTTTTTTCAATCCAGTGTTGAATTCCTGGGACACATTCTATCACAAGATGACATCCGTCCACTACCAGATCGCATAAAAGCTATCACAAATTTTCCTCGACCAGAAATGGTTATCGCCTTGCGCAGTTTCCTATGGATGGTCAACTACTACCACAGGTTCGTCTCTCACATCTCAGAGACGTTAACTCCGCTCACGGACATGTCTTCTGGTTCGAAGAAACAACGCCTAGTCTGGTCAGATAATGCGATAACGGCTTTCCAACAAATCAAACAAGATATTGCACAGTCAACTTCCCTGCACTATCCAGACGGGTCATTATTGATCACATTAACAACAACCTATCCAAAATCGCCATGGAGCTGTTCTGACGCAAGTGCGCGAAAATAAAACCGAATCTTTGGAGTTTTTCTTACACAAACTCTGTTGATCGGGCGACCATCCATGATCTTAACGGACCACAAAAAAGAAAGCAAAAGTTCTATCATGATCAAGGATTTAAACAGCTGGAAGATATTGAATATGGCTCAAGTGTTCTGGTACAAGAAAATAAACAGAAATGGTTTCCTGCAATTATTGATCGAAAAATAAATCAGCAAAGAAGCTACTCCTTAAAAAGAAATGATGGAACATTTTGACAAAGAAATAGAAAACAGATCAAAAGATGTACTCCCAATGCTGATGGACAGCAAATCAAACAAGAAATTCCAAATCTAGATACAGCAACTCCAATTCTGACTACTGGTCACATAACAATTCCGGAGTCCTCCACCAACAACAACTTAGCACACCAATCTGACAGTGATGCGACACGCTATTCCAGATTTGGTCGCACAATCAAGCTTTCTCTCCCTTTCTGACTTACTTGAAGGGAAAACATGTCAGATTATATCATGTGCGTATATGTGTGTATGTATGTGTATGATGACTACATCATGTGTGTGTTTTTATGTCTTTGTAATAGTAAATGTAAGTGTGTTTATCGATTGAAACATGTTGTAATTAATAAATCATTCTAGATCTTGAGAATTTGACACACATAAAGAATTTTTTTTAAAAAATGTATTTAATTGTTTGTATGTATTATTAAAATTTCTTTGAGCATTATAAAAATTAATAAGCAATGTTTTTAACCCGTTCACGACGGTTCGTCGTACTGACACCATGGGGTATTTGTGACGGATGACGTGCATAACACGTCATCCGTTAGTTAAGCCCAATGAAAATGTGAATGCAACCTTAAAATATACTGGTTAGATCTTGACGTGTAGTACACATCATAGTCTTGAACGGACTAATGAGGATTATTTGTCTATGTTGTCGCATGGTCGGTGACGAGACCGGTTTTTTCACCCAGACCAACCAGGGCGAAGAGGGTGTGTGGACACCCAACATGATGATAAACAAAACCTGTCGAAATGGCGGATGAGCTCCTTAGACCCAACAGCCATCCATACCTGGGAAGGAGATAAGCATCACAGGTTATTTGCCTACTGAGATAATTAAAAATATGCAAATTTTCCTCGACCAGAAATGGTTATCACCTTGCGCAGTTTCCTATGGATGGTCAATTACTACCACAGGTTCGTCTCTCACATATCAGAGACGTTAACTCCGCTCACGGACATGTCTTCTGGTTCGAAGAAACAACTCCTAGTCTGGTCAGATAATGCGATAATTAAATGTATCCATGGCCCAATCCAATTCATGGCTTTGATCCAAAAAAAAATTGTCGATCAACAAATGAAAATTGAATTTATAGTTTTATACTAATGAAAAATAATATTTATAATATAATTTATGAAATATATACAGGTATATATTGAATACGTATAAATTTTAAAATATTCTAGAAAATTGTAATTATTTCAGTAACATTTTCCACAATTTGTCCAATGTTTCCAAGAAAAAACATTTACACATTATTTATTGTTATGAAAAAGCGAATTTAATGTACATTTATTTACAATATAAACTTCTAATGTAAAAACTTCTAATTTATAAATAAAAACTAAAAATTTCTTTATAAAACTAACAATCTCCATATAAAAATATTTTCCATATAAATAACTTTTATATATAATCGATTATTTCTTATAAAGACACGAATAAAAGAATGCAATATTATGGTCTAATTTAAAAATTTTATTGTTTAATTAGATCAATTAATTGTTTACAAAAAGCAGAAATTTCGAATTTTAAAATCAAATGTTAATTGAAATTTTAAAAAGGCCGCGCTTGGTTTTTAATTTATTTCAAAAGGCTAATTCGTTCAAATGTGTCCATAGATATTGTAGTAGTAGTGGTGGTGGTAAGTTAGGTAACAGTGACGACGGTGTCGGTGACACCAAGTCCAACAGAAAGTATGATGGTGTGCGATTACCGGACATTAACGATAAGAAAGATATTTGGAAAGTTATGACATATGAATTTTATGAAGGTTGATTGAAATGAAGTATAAAAATCCGTTCTGCCCTCCGCTGAAATAAATAATTATATATATATATATATGACCATCTTCAGCAGCTATTTGTGTTTTATCTTTAGTCGTGCTGTATTGATTTTAATAATTTATATCATTTTTTAAAGTATATATGGTAATAAATAATTTAAAATTAATATTAAAGTTTAATTTTATTTGTTAATATATATTTATTTGTTATGTAAACATTAATTTATTTTATTTAAAGATATTTAATATTGAGGCTGCTTTACTTTTCCAATTTTAGATATTGATCAATCGGTTATAGTGTCTTACTAGCAAATATTGCAACCATATAACTTTATCAATTAAACAGATGAATCTTCTATTCTTCGGAATGTCACATTACGAGAGGTTGTAGTGTGAATCATTGCTAATAAGACACTAAAACCCAAGGATTAACATCCAAAATTGGAAACATAAAGCAGCCTCAATAATAATTATCTTTAAATAAAATCAATTAAATTCCGTACATGTTTCGATGTATTTTCACATCATCAGCGCTTTTTAATTGTAATCTAAAATTTCCTATAAGTGGTAATATAATATAAATTAATTATATTTTAAAGAGATAATTTTGGACAAAATTTTAAATTAATTAAAGTTATTTAAAATTGAGGCGGCTTTACTTTGTCCATTTGGAATGTTAATCAATGGATTATAGTGTCTGATCAACAATGATTCACAAAACTACCGCTTGTAGTATGAATCAAATCAAAATCAAAACATGGTCGGAATAATAAAAGGCATTTAAATCAAATAATTTGTAAACAAAATTAAACTAGCCCTCACGAGATTATATATATTATTTGTAAACAAATTGGTAATATAAAACATGTTTCGATCTACATTGATCATCATCAGCTATTTGAAAGTGTTTAATTAAATTGGTTAAATTGTAACGAAAGAAAAATTAATAAAATTTTGGATTGATTTTATTTGACAAAAAGTGAATTAATTAAAAATATTTTATATTCTCACTGTCTTAATTTTCCCATATTGGATGTTAATCAATTGGTTATAGTGTCTGATTAGCAATAATTCTCAATATTACCTCTCATAATGTAAATCAAAGTTAGTTTGAAGAATAGAGAACTTATCTTTTGAAATGGGAGATGTTCTATCTGTGCAACAAGCACAATGATTTAAGACCTTGCTCGATCGACTCGGCTGTGAATACTCACTAATCTGTGTTTTGAAATGACAATTTACGAGTTGTGACACTCAAATTTATATACAAGATTAGCTTTCAATGCACATTCAGTTCTCTATTTCACTGTTTTTCCATATTAAATTCAGAATTTTCAATATTGAATTGAGAATTTTTCGTATTAAATTGAGAATGTTTTATATTAAATTTAATTTTTTAAAATACTTTATGAAAATATATTTTCAATTTCGTGAATTGGGAAATTATAAAAATTTGGCATAACACATAAAAATCAACCGGGAATCTTTTTTTTATAATTTTTTCAACAATTTTTTTCAGTTAACCCTTTGATTACCGAACTATTTTTTACTCATATTAAATATAAATGAGGAGATGGTACTAGTGCAAAAGCAAACTCGCAACTGACAAGTGTTCAGATAGTGTGTGTAGATGGCGCGCAAGAGTACATGCACTATATGCAACTGGGATGCAAATAACCGATTTCGCATATTAAGTTATCGAATTGTCTCAATGATAGTCAAAGGGACAATTTGATAATTTTAAAAAAATATTGAATTATTTAAATTTATTTCTAAATAATTACTTTATTTATTTTTTTAAATATTTTTTTTTAGTTTTCAGTTAATATTTGAAAATTTTACAATAAATTATTTTGATAATCCTCGATTTCTTTTGATTTTTTAAATATTCTTTTTATTTTTTAATTATTTTTCTTTTTTCAGTTAATATTTGATTATTTTAAAATATTTCTTCTAAAATGAAAATCGATTTACTCTTATTAATATTTATTAGTTTTTTGATTATTCGATTTTAAGAACTTAGAAAACTAGATATTTTCAAAACAAAAAAGTTTTTAGAAATGAAATCAAATAATTTTTTGAGTATTGTTGGGTTCTTGATCAATATTAGAATTCATTAACACCAAAAATTTATTAATAACACAAATAACAATTATTTAAACAATTTTTCTTGAGGAACTTTTTGTTTTCTTTCGACCAAAT
>MQRK01228705.1:0-43424 GCA_001938485.1 Girardia tigrina
ATAAGGTCCTTCGTATGGTGATTTGAGAGAACCGATGATGTCCCTTCTTAACCAGACTTCCGTGCACGTTGATAATGCTGATGGAACAAAGATTTTTCATGTCAGCTGTTTGTTTACAGCCGGACTTTTAAAACCACGAATGGCTGTTTCTATATCTTCTTTGGAAAAAGTCGATTGATTTTCACTGTCCAAGATAATATCTCCCGGAAGGTAAGTGGAAGAGCCGTACAATAGTTGTGCCGGTGAGGCGTTTATCCGGTTATCGTCGAGTTCCGCAGTCCGAGCAGTACAATTGGAAGATCGTGTGCCCACGATTGCTCTGCCGTACCCGAGTTGGTTTTGAGCGCGTTCTTTAGTGATCTGTGGAACCGCTCGATTTTTCCGTTGCACTCCGGGTGGTACGGTGTCGTATGGCGGTGTTCGATTCCGAATCTTTGGCACGTTTCTTTGAAATGATTTGAGAAGAATTGTCTTCCTTGGTCAGTAATAACGATTTCTGGAGGACCGAATTGGAGGACCTTTACAATTATTATAAAATTAATAATTGAAATTGAAAAAATCAAACAACGTTTCATTTTTTAAAAAATTACACAAGTGGAATAAAATTTCCATTTTAATGTACTTTTAAACTAATTAATAATTTAAATCTATAAACTTTATAATAAAGATAAATTCCTAGTAGATTTTCTCAATATCTGAAGAAATTAAAAAATATAATTGCACCTTTTAGAACAAAAACAATCATTAAATTAATGTAACAACACATTAATTTATGAAGAATTTTTTTACTAAGATTGAATTCGATCTCTTGTAACAGTCATTACAATTTATAATTGATTTGAAGTCATCAAACATAGATTGGGTACTTTAACTCACTGATATAAATGTTAAGTATATTTATTATTTTCTATATTTCGAAAATTAGATTGCTTTTAATATTTTATTTACAATTGTTTAATCTTAGAACAGTTATTTTAAAAAACTAAAAAATATAAGAAATAATTTAAATTCCTAAATTAAAAAAACATTATAAATATATTTATAAGTATATTTAAATTGTAAATTTATTTTCTTTCTGTTTAATATTCAATAATTTGTTTTAATTTGTAATTATAAACTGATTTATTTAAATTTTAATATTCTTTAATAAATAATTTTTCATTATGGATATTGACGATTATGACAGAACTCTCAATTATGATAGTGCTGATATAAGGAAATTACAAGCCTTTAAGGTCCCTAAAAAGAATTTAAAGAACAAATGTAATATTAATACCAATACTTACAAGAAATAAACAACACATTTTACAGGTTCCTATGAAAAAGTTCCTCTACAATCTAATGAGTACAAAGACAATATATATCCCAAAATAGTTACAAGCTATAAAAATCCGAATTCTTGCATTTCATTAAAGATTCTATCTGCCTACACGATCAGTAACGATCAAGTCGATAAAAGTTTTTCTAAAAAAAAGCAATTTTTCAAGAAAGATTTTTCGTCACAAAATGTTGAATGTTTTGGATTTGTTTATTTAAGCAATCTCACTGAATTCAGAAGTATCGTTCAAAACGGTCGATTGCGAATCGGTAATCTCAAAGAAAGTGTTTTAGGAAAAGCGGATATGGGTAAAATGTTTTTTTATCATTACCGAATTTAATAACGACCGATAGGAGTTTGTGTCAGTCAGTTTTCTGATATTTATCATCCCGGGGAGGGTAAAAACTTTCCCCGAAATGGCATATTGTTAATCGTGAAATATATGAGAGGCAGGATTTACTATGTCGTTGAGGATAACAATCCCATGGAACCGCAACCGAATTACGATTGTCACATGTCCAAAAATTATAATCAAGATTCTTATTCATCAATGGCAAGAGCTTTTCATTCGACACAGGTATTTGTTTTATGATAGAATTATTATTATTTTTAATGAATCTTTATTAGGTGTATATGTATGAATATTCTGACGATTTCGATTTAGTCGATGAACCAAGTCAGATTCTTCCATGGGCCGCTGTGGAATTCACGTGGATTGGACAACCATTATATAAATTAATTTCTATACCGATTTCAGTTGTTCCTGTAATCGATACTACAAAAGACTTGTCAAATAAAACAATTGAAAAAAGAAATAAATCAGCAAATCGAATTACTGGTTGCCCTCCTCAGCGCATCAAGCAAATGTACACAGATGTAACGCCAGTATTTTGCACACAACTTCAACTGAAATTAAATAAATCTCAAAAAGATGATGATATTTCAGAAATTCTTCCATTGGATATTCCAGTTACAATTTTATCTTATCACTCAATATGGATTCCGTTCGACCCGCTGTTAGTTATTTTAGTTTGTAGGTCCATAATAATTTACCGTGTATATTTTACAGAATGACTTCATCCTGGAATCTTTGCGAACTCATGGAATGGTCGGCATTCGAGAAGGGTTTCATTCAGCCTTTATTGACAAATAGAAAAGATGTTGGGAATGAGGAAAATTTTACGATCTCAGATGTATTTAATAAACGAGTAACCATCAATCGTCATCTTGAAAATAAATTCAGCAAGAATGCTCTAGACTCAATGAAATTGTCAGGCTTTGGAACTCAATTTGTGAATTATTTTCGAATGGTTGTTAATGACCCGAGTCGTGATCGGGCAAAAATGGCTAGATTGATTGAGCATTTTCTGGAGACAAAAACAGTTGGGAATTTAAAATTATTGAGTTTATTGATTATTCATTTAGGTTGGACGGATTCGTATTCACGATAATTCCGATTCTTTGTTATTTGTGTTTCCAGATAGTAATCTGTCCATGAATTTCGGTATTAATCTTTCTATTATTCTAATGATTATTAACGATGATCATTTAGGTATTCCTTCGGTTAAAACTCTCGATGTCAATTATTTGCACCTGTTACTTGTAACTAATAAACCTATGGAATATAATTTGGCTAACAGGCGACTTAGTGAGTCCATTGTCATTATTATTTTACGATTATCCAATTATGTAAATAACAAATAATTTTTCTTTAATCGTGCTTGATAATTTTCTAAATTGAGCTGTAACCCAAAGAAAGTTTATTATGAGAACAAATCTTTTTTGTTCAATTACAACAATAATAAAATCGAAATGATATATAGAACATAATATATATAGAAATAGAAAAGAATCAGTGAATACAAAAGCATAGAATTTCGAACTAATTCAATCGCTCTTATGATAGATAATATTATCTTTGAAATTTATGTCTAGTTACTTTTGAAATCAGATGATTTCCATGAATCACGTGAGGCACGAAATTTAATATGATAATTTTTAATTGACAGAAGTCAAATTTTATTTGATTTCTTTTAAAATATAATACTGTTTTCTATGTGCTGTTTAAATTGGACAAGCCATTATATACCATGATAAAATATTGTCCTTGGTAAGTCGCAAATATTGATCGATAAAAATTCGAGATTTAAACGATTAATGTGTAACTGTACTCTCAATATCGTTGACTGACAATATTTTTTGTTTAATATTAACCCATTAAGTACAAAAATTTTTTTTATAATTCGTTGATGTGATTTCGAAATTTAATTCTTCTGTAACAAATAGAAATAAAAATTCCGAAAAAAGTTTTTATTCACAATAAAAATGGTACCAAATCGGAACATTGGTACAATAAGACAATTTATTACTTCAAGGAATTTGCTTTTTATTTTTAAAAAAAGTTAATATTCCCATTTGAAAACATTGGTCCAATATCGTCTTTCAGTATCTATTTCTTTGTTCTTCCCATTCTAAAATCTTCTCTGATCTGATTTATTTTGTCATTATATTTTTTCCTCATATTAACCATATCAAAATCATCTTTCAAATAGTTAAACATTTTTACTATCTGCAAGGCACTACATCTTGTGAACGTCTTTCACGAATTCTGTCCTTGTGGTTTTCGATTTCCAATATCACATTCAAGTTCCCAAATCTCGAAGAATACTTTCATACGTCAAATCAAACATACAATCACACATACATTGCCATAGGACAATTTATTACTTCAAGGAATTTGTTTTTTATTTAAAAAAGTTAATGTTCCCATTTAAAAATATTGGTACTTGATGGACTAAAAAAGAATATTGAGGTGTATATAGTACAAATATAGTAAAACTCTGTATGGTTGGAATTAATTTATTAGATTACAGTGTTTATTTTTAATAAATGATAAATTCTAGTATAAATTCTAGATTTAAAAGCATTAAAAGAATCTTAATATCGATGAAAAATTACACTTTAATTTTTAATATATTTATTTGCCGTATTATTATTATAACCGTTACATCAATTTTTTCGATATAAATTATCCATTTATAATTTTAGTTGAAGAATGTTGCTTTTTCCATCAACAAACTATCTTAAGTTCAATTTTGAATGAAACACATTGAAGATTCTGTGTGCTTACACAATCACTTTTTCTGTTTTAATTTTTCATTTTTAAAGTACTATTATTATTCCAGCTAGCCTTTCACTTAATTAATCTTTTCCTGAATAACTTAATATTTCCATATATAATACTACTTTATATATCTAATATTTGACAGAATATTCCATCTTTCTTTTCTAATATTTAATTGCTTTCTTGTGATCAACTTACACCATAAAAAATATTTCCATCCACTTCAAATACTGGTTTAGGTAATAAGTTAAATCTTGACCTTTTTTGCTAGCGTTATGGAAATAAATCTTTCTTATAATTTAACCACGATTCAAATTATTTTGATTTATATCAAGATGTTATGAATTAAATTTAATGAGACAATACAAAAAACATTTTTCAATGCCTTTATGTTATAAAATGTATTTTAATTTTGATTGTTTATATTTTAACGATTTTGGAAAATTCAAAAATCACTACAGTAGACATATCATTCGTTATTTACCAATAATTCTCATAAATGTAAAAGTCTAAATTCTGTGATTGTCCAATTAAATTTAATTTGATTAGTTACTCATATAGAAAAGTAGGAAATGTAATAAAAACTCATTTTTAAATATTTTTATTAGATTAAATAAGGTTTTCCCATACTTTCGGCATCTCCGTAACTCTTATATAAATTTCGTACCACTGAATAAAGGATATATTATTATTGTATTCTTCAGGGAGAAATAATAAAGAATATTAATAAATGAGAAGGATGAAACTGTTTATATCGGGATAATAATTTGGCTCCCTTGTGTAATTTTTATCGGATGTGAGATTCCGCATTCATTAGCATATTCTTTTTAATTTGAGCGATTTTTGAGTTAAGTATGCACGGCTTTGTTTGTACCCTCTCATAATCCTTCGCGTACATTTAATGGTATACATATTTCACTTTGGGAAACACTGGATTAAATTTATTCAAGCTTTACATTACATAATACTTCTTTAATCAGAATATTCATATCATAAATAACTAAGGAATCCAATCCCGGTCGTTTTTACAATCCCGGGAGCCCGAAACAAGTTTTCCTCTAATCCCGAACTTTCGGGATTCATTTTTTGAAAATTATAAAACAAACGTTATACATTTATTTTCAAATAATGAAAAACTTTGTTCCACAAATTACATATTTAATACAATTTAATACAGTCATCCACATGTAGAAAATAAAATCTCAATAAGGTGAGTTTACTAAGAGTATCATCACAAAGTCTGGAGCGAAGTCTTGTCATAAAAAGATCACTGACAGAGAAAACTCGCTCTACATCAATTGTTGTGGGTAGACTGGTCATTACGGTTTTATATAGAGATTCCAGTATTTTCCCACACTGATCAGTCGATTGAAGAAAAGCCATTTTTCTTTGGATAGCGAATTTAACATTGTTATCAGCTGAATAATTTGATGAATGATGATACGTTTTCAGTACATCCCTTTCAGCAATAGTGAGTTCCTTCGGAGGTACTTTATCCCTAATGCTAATTTCATCGATCCCAGGCACGAGGTGAAGTTTCTCGGCCAGTGTAGTCAGAGATCAGCATTGTTTGGATTTTGTAATTCCTGTCGAAGCAATATATTAATCGGTAACAACAGGACGCTTTCTTGCTCTGAGATTTTTTTAAAGGCATTAACTAGGGTAATCGCCATGTTATTCTTCTACTTTTGCAGCTCCTCAATAGCAAAGTTCATACAATCAATTGCTATAGCAAGATTGAATTCATGGCTGCAGAGCGTTTTCACAATGAGTACAACTGGATAAAGAAATGACCTAATTTCTTCAAGTGACTGTATCTTTTCATCTCTAAATGTAATATTCATTTCGAGACAGATTAATGCTTTCTGTAGAGCTTTACGTATCAATAAGAAGCGGTGAAGCATGGCATACAACACAGCTCTTTTCCATGTTCATCTCGAACAAACTTTTGGAGGCTGTCATTCTTCACAGGACTTCAGTGAAAGACTTTTGCTATCTTCCTTACTTTCGCAATTACATTTTCAAATTTTTGATCATGTGAATTTTTCTATTTTTCTTCGATATTACAATACAGCTGTGTCTATTGTAATTCATACTCTTACTCGCTGCAACTATTGCCTTCGGACTCAGTTAGAATTTCTTCAAAAGAGTCATCAACTTTCCGTTTTTTGTTAAAATTATTTTTTAATGCTAATTTAACTTTATTTTTCTATGCCTTATATTAGCTTGTCTTTTATATATGTATCCATGGAATTTAGATACGCATTTTTGAAGTCTGTTTACGCAATCACTTTACTCCAAATTTTGCAAACTTACTCATTTGATGAAACTAGTAAATCAAAAAACTATTTTGCAAAAAAACGTTTTATCCAGTAGATTACTGTCCGCATGGAAATAAAAAATTTTTGATTTACTACAACTTTTTAGAATACTATTTCGAATAATTGCAATTCTATTTCAAAGGCGATAACAATTTTAATCATTTTAAATTATAATTCACTGTAGAAAACGTAAATATGTTAACCAAGGTAAAATACAATTCTTTGCCATTGTCGACATAAAGAAAACTCTGAAACACATAGTCAAAAATACATTGATGTAAGAAAAAACAAATCTTGGAAAAAATCTTTTATTTTACATACCACCACACATGTCTTTCATACTCAGAGCAGCTTCGAAGAATGAAGACGAGTGCTGTGCGACTACATTAACAAAGAGTCAAAATAAAAGTCTCATGCACACAACTAAGAAAGTGATTAAAATTATTTAAAGAAAATCATCCCGGGATTACAATCCCGAAAATATATTCGGGATCCTGGAATTGAATACCCTATATATAACTCTTTTTTGTTAATCTAATTATGTATAACAAATTCTAATCTAAAGACAAACAAAAATAGAAACAAAGATTATCAAGCATATAAACATTTACATAACTTCGTATTTATAATGTGTTTCATTAAAAAACATTATTTATATTTCTTTCTTGTTATAATCTAGATTAATTAAAAATATTTTACGCGTTTTCGAAGTTTGCAGTACCAAAGTTTCAAAAATAATTAACAATATTTTATTATGTATTTTATATTTAGATGAAAATCTTGAAACAGAATTAAAGACAAAATTGATTACGAAGTGTTCCATTCAAGATATTAACGATAATCAGTCAATTTTATCAGTGCATGTTTTACGACAATCTATTAAATGTCAAAACACAATTCAGAAATCAAAGTTACACCAAATGTGTGGAAAATCTACCAATGTTTCTCTTAAGTTTGAAGAAATAAATTTCAAAATTCCAATTGCTTCCCCTGTCGACAGTAACAAAACAGAAGATAACTTGGTTGGTTCTAATCAGAGAAAATTTCAAAACCCTTTACAAAAAATCGAATCCCCTAAATATGACAGACCATATGATCCAACTGAAAATTTGGTAGGCTTATCAGATGTTGATTCTAAAAAAGTTCCACCTATTAGACGAACGAATGATGTTAAAAAACCAGAAGAATCATCCGAATCATCACAACCCAAAAAAATTAAACGGGAAGAATTAAACAGTAAACTTTTTCAATTATTTGCTAAAATTGAAAGCAATGAAAATATCAATGACAGTCCTGATAGCAATCCTACAGAGACTTATACTACTCCGTTACAACAAGTAAATAAAATCAATACCGTTGGAAAATCAAATTATTATCAATTTAATCGAGATTCAAATACATCTTCATATGCATCAACATTGGATCGAAATAAATTTCAAACTCAATTTAGAAATGGTGTAAGTGTCTATGTTCCCGAGCAAACAAATAATACAATGGATATGGATTTTCGATATCAAGATCCATTAAATCAGCAATGTTTATATTCAGATAAATTGATACGACCGAACGGTTTTAATCGATGATTTATTGAGCATGTTCTAAAGTTGTATATTTCCATGTAATAAATATTTTAAATCATGTTTTTTTTTCAAAATATAATTTTCTATTTGTGTAATAGTTTTAACGATTTTTTTTAAATCTGTAGTGTACCTAAAAATCAATTTCTGATGATAGGTTTTATAATTTCTTTTGCCATAAAATATTTTTTTTAATAATGATTCTAATTTATTGAATGAAAAATTTTAAAGTTTTCATTATGTGTTCTTGAAATTTTGTCATAAAATTAAAAAATAAAAAAAAATTTTTAATTCGAATCAACTACAATTTTTCATATAAATAATAAAAATTCTGAGAAACACAATTTAATCACATTGAAATATCGACCAACTAACATTTTTGAGACCCTTAACATTGTGTAACTCTTGCGGATTAAACCGTTATCATCGAAAAAATTTCTCCAAAATGTTGATTGGCAGATAAATACACTCGTTATCCTCTCCATTGAATGAAATGTCATAAAAATATATCTATCAAATATCTGACTTAACGCGTTTCAAATTCATTTAACCGATATTTCGTTTTCTTCACATCTATAAAATTGTTCCACTTAACACAGCTACATTTCTAATAAATTTAAAATATGATCTCTGTAAGGAAACTGAGAAGTATCTATGTACGAAACTTATTGACTTCCTTTTATATTGGACTAGAGGACCAACTGGAGTTGTCCTGGGTTAAATATTTTATAATAAAAAATTATCGCCTTAAATTTGGTACCGGTCGCTGTGTCATGGGGGGAACAATAAAATTGGAATTTTTGTATTGGGTTCATTTATAACTATTGCGGCATTTTTCAACATAAAAGATTTTAAAATGTCTAACAATAATAAATGGTTTAATTAGTATTACAGAACTGCTTCTTCTTTGCTTGGCAGATGATCGATGCCATTGACAAAGAGGAGAAAGTTCTTGGAGGCTGTGAGGAATATTTTAAATTTGGTATGTTGAAATTGGTTTGTTGAATTTTGTATGTTGAGTTTAGTATTTGGAAATGTGTTTCTCCCACCCAGATGGAAAATTGATATTTTAGATGTTCACGATAAATAATTATTCAAGTATAATTTATATTTTAAAGTACAGTATAAGATATTTAAAAACATTAAAAATATTAAATCTTTTCAAATCTTCATATTAAAATTTAAATAAAATAAATAGTTTTAACTAAGTTTTGAATTAATTAAATGTTCTTTCTTTACATAAAATAATTTTTAAATAAAATTAATATGTAAATAAAAATTAATACTAAAACTACAAGTTTGAACTCTAAAAATAAAATCAGAAAATAATGAAAAATTTGTTCGAATAATTGTTTATTAAAAACATTAATAAAAAATTATCAATTTAGAACGATGACGAGAGTTTTGCTGAGAGTTGTACAAAAGACAATTCTGATTGTAATGAAAATAAAAGTTTGAAAACCCATGTTGGTGTTCTTAATAGATGCAATTAAAAATTTTTCATCAGTTACTAAATCGTTGTAAATTTTGTTCGATTGCCAGTTTTTCAAAAAGTGATTGATGTGATAGTCTGTGAGAGTTTCAGTCAGTTAGTATGAAGGATGTGGGAGTAGCTCACGTCTTAATAGACGATCAATTCGACAACGTTACGTTCAATACGAAGACAGATATTATCGTGGTAGAAGACAATAATGTTCTTTTTCTAGGTCGTTGGAACGGAAACTGTGCCTTCACATTAATTCAGAACCTCCGATTGTCGAGCAAATGGAAAGGTAAGCATATAAAAACGAAGGCCTAATTTCTATTGGAATTAATGCAACTTCTCGATCAGAAAACACAAAGAGTTTGATTAAATAATTACAAGTCGATTAAATTGTCTCAAGGAAATTTTTATCATCCTGAATATGATGACAATAAATGAGATTCAGAAAAATGTTATTTATCGACGGTAAAATCGAATTGTCGTTTTTAAATTTACTAACAATATTTGAAACTTTTGTTGGAATTAATTTAAACGTTTTATCATAAGACTTTGTCAAAATGTCGATTGATGAAAACCAATTCGTTAATTTTGGTAACAGTACTTTTTTCATATATTTTTTCTCAAAAAAAGGAGACTATTCTAAATTTTATTTTTACAATTATTTCCTTTTTGTTTAAACACTTATTTCTCACTTTACAGTTTCTTTTCATTAATTTCACGAATTGAGACACATTTTTTTACCAAAAATTTCCAATTATGACATTTTTTTGTTACAAGGCATACAAACACCAATCACATTAGAAATTTCATATTTACATACACACTCATTCAATCATATACACAAACATACATATCACAATCTTACAATTTCATTTATATACACATTTACATACATATTTATTTTACTTTATTTACACACTTTATTTACATTGGCTATTAGTTCATTTAAATGAACAAAGCATTTGTTTTCTCATACACACAGCAATCACATCGAATTTTTAAATGTAAAATGATCGATTTTAATCGACTGGTGTGATTACTGTTTAACCAATTTTAAATTGTACTATGTAATTTCAATCAACAATTATTTACACGCCAATTGATAATGAATAAAATAAATCCACAAAAACACCATCACGAAACCAGATGAAAGTGATGGTTTAATTATTTTAATTAATTTTAATTTAATATAGATTTTATTTTATTTATTTAATTAATTAACTTAACTAATTTATTTATTTAACTTATTTATTTATTTTTAAACTAGTAAATGTTCGGTCAAACCAATTAATTTCCGCTCCAGTCGTTTCAATTCAATTGTAGTTTTAAGGTAGTCATGCTGTGCCAGATAGATGTCACTGTTAATGTTCAACTGTCACATTCCATTTTTTATATGTAATCGTCCACTGTTGAAGCTCATTGTCGTTATTCCACTAATAAAAATGTCATTTGAGATGATTTCCCAGTGAATGAGGCCAATTTTATCCAGCCAAACACAAAAAAGCCTTCTTACAGTGGACATTTTTTATTATTCCTTTCTTTTAGAAACAAACGCAAACCTTTTTTCTTTTAACATTTTAAAAAGTAGCTATGATTCCTCATCTTCGACAAGATTCTTCAGCTTGATCATTTCATTGAAACAAATCGGTGAAATGTGTAGACTTGTTGTCAGAGAGTTTGTTGTGAATCCATTTAACCGCTTTACTTCATCATCTAATGTTTTGAACCGCTTGAATAAACTTTCAACATAGATTTCATCAATTGTTCCTTTACCGAATAGTTCGTTAAGATCTCGAAATGATTTCTCCGCCTTCCCACCTTTCTCAAAGTGGTTAGGCATAACCGGGCAACCATGAGCCTGGTTTTTAACATCCATTTTATTTACCAAAACAAACTGAAATTGCTGCTTGCAACTGTGCCGGTCCTCTATCTCCCGGTTGATCGACTCCACCACAGATGGCTGCGGATGGGACCTGTCTCGCATGACTGATGTGATATGGCTTACCGCATGCACTTGATCCGGTAGATGTGAACCGGTGATTGTTGCTCGTCTCCATCGCAACATACATGAATACGAATGTCATGGTTTTACAAATACTTCATCACCAAATTCCAAGTCCCTTGCTTGCAGCTCGCGTTGCGGACCGGGACCTATCAGGTTTTACGCTTTCAGCAGGAGTAGCTTCCGTTTCTGAGCGAATATTGTCGATGCCTGTATGACTCAATCAGCGTTCGGGGTTGCAATATACCACGCAACCATCTCGCTCATCAAGCGTCCGCTCCGAGCAACCATCCGCTTAATTGTCTTATGGCAGCGTTTCACGATCCCATTACCACTCGGACGGTTTACAAATCTAGAGTGGACGTCGATACCGGCCCGTTCCAGTAGCTTCAGCACTCTTAATCCCATAAATCTGTTGTAATTATCTAAAATTACTTCGTTTGGTGTACGGAATTCGTTCCAGACGCTGCTCATCGCAGATCGGATGTCTGCTACATTTCCGATGCAATTATGCACCAAATCATGAAGCGCCCTTAGCCACAGTCAAACATGGTGAGGAATTTTTCCGCACCGATGTGTAGTCACATCCACCGCAATTCATGACTTCATGATTTTTTCACTCCGAACTCGCCCACTCCCACTGGATTGGTGATGTGTCAATTGACGCGCACTGTTCACATTGTTGTACCACAGCTTTTATCTGATCTGTCCGGTCCCCATATTTTTCTGGCCAGGAATGCTGAATGTCTCACTCACAAGTGAAAGGAGCTGTTTAAGACCGTCAACTAATTTCTGCTGAACCCCGAAAGACACCGCCGGCGTAACTGGTGGTCCTTTCAACTGTGACCACCAGGTTTTTGGGATTCGAGTCAGAACATCCGCTCTGTTTTCTTCCGATCGGACTAGCGTCACTATGACGTACATCTTCTCTTCATTCCCTACTTGTGCAAACAAGCTAACTGTTTGCCTAATCAAGATATCACTAAGTGCTTGAGATCTAATTAGCTCACGTCCCGATATCGCCAATGAGAACCATTTACTGATTGTTACCGAATCAATTAGAAATTCCACCTCTCTAATTCCCCACTTGAAACAGCCTTCTTGAGCACCCTGATGGCGGCGTCCAGTTTACTAAATAATCCGGTTCTTCGGGAGCAGCCAGAAAGCATCTTCTACGATTACTCCACCAATCTCGACGCAAATTCCGATCGCAATGGACCTTGCGACGCACCACACCCACTCCTTCTCGCCAAGGGACACTTCCCAATCACCCTTAACTGGATCTTCTGTTTGGACTCTGAGTGCCAACTGGTGTGAGATCTGTGAAATTTGTGGGTCCTCAACTGCATCCCAATCGCCGTTGCTAGCTAGCCTTTTGATTATGCTGCACGCCGGTTGAAGCCACCCACCGACCGGATAATGACCCACCAGGCGATTGGTCCATGCAAATAATTCACGACGAGTGATGCGATTTGGGACTGAGGGAAAGTCCCCGTCACGCCGCCACTGTAACTGGCCATTTGCGCAAACTTTCACAGCTAATCCTAGCAACCCGCCACCATCTTTCGGTATTGGGTCTTTCGCTTCTAGACCGAAGCTCTGAAGCACCGTTATTAACCGATCCACCGGCATTTCGGCCACATTGACCGCGATTTATCGTTATAGGCGTCGGTGTTTGCCCTCACGATTGGATCTGATTCCAGGACGTGCAATAATATTTTCTGTCTGACTTTTGGGGTGATGTTCAGGCCGAACCGAGCCTGGTTAAGTGCTAAGATTTGTTCTAGGATTACCACCTTGTACGTCTACAAAGATCGGTCGACCTTTATCTGAAGATACGCTCGTCTTAAATCAACAATGACAAGTTTTCGACCCATTTGACTCCATTTTTCTAATTTTTTGGCGCAAACCAAACTTTCAGCGGTGTGACTGGAAACCGACTTCTTGAAGTTCCGGTAATAGAATACCGGCCGAATTTTTCCTTGTGACTCTTGTAGCACTTCCATTAACGGTAGGATCAGTTGGAGGCTGCTTTCAGACTCCAGCAACCATCATCTGGACTTCCAGTCCTCAAGTTCGGTGCTCACATCTTCATGTGCTTTGGCCGACAAGTACTCTGAAAGTTTGGTTTGCGCCAAAAAATGGGAAAAATGGAGTCAAATGGGTCGAAAACTTGTCATTGTTGATTTAAGACGAGCGTATCTTCAGATAAAGGTCGACCGATACACTTCCGCTAACTGGTGGCCCCCACCTATTTCTCCATCGCCATGTCACAGACCAGGAAGATACGTCGAAAACCGCGGTGAAGTATTGATCGACGATCTGAGTTTGTACTGCTCCATTCTCTGTACTCGTTTTGGACTACAGTCGATTATCTGTGTTACTCACCGATACAACAAACGGCGGCTCTGTGCGGTTCTCCGACTCATTTCGATCGAAATGAGATTTATTACTCGTATTTACTCAAAATTTGACTGTCTCGCCGTAATCCCAACACTCACTCCTCCCAATGACTGTATTACGTCCATTCCTAATTACATAACAGGTTTTAAACACAGAACAAATAGAAGCCAGTATTTCAACGGGTGCCCCATTACATTACATTCCACCCATGCTCCTTGAAATGCCACTGCTTAGTCAAATACTGTCTGCAGTTTTTCAGATGCCTGCTGCACTTGATACGGCTGCACGAGTCGCTGTTCCATCATTGTTACAGAGCATTCAGTGTCGACCAGTGCCATTATACACCGAAACCAAACTTGGACGTTGATCACGGGTAACTGCACATGGAAACACTCAGGTACCATCCCGCGCAGAAGAGAGGGCCTGTTAATCTTTTCCCGATTTAAATTTTTGTTGGGGCATGTAACACAGAAGTGATCCGGTGCGCCGCATATAAAGCACGCTCTTGGTCTTGGCGTCGGTGATGGGCCTGTTTCCGCCTCTGACTTTGTCCTGCAATCTCTTTGCAGTTGATCACGTCTGTTGCACTTGAAGCACCGCCTCGGATCGACACCACCGTCGTCGTTTGATGGAGCGGCCGCCGCTCTTCCAGTTGCTGGCTTGACTGGTAAACTCGTGACCGTGTTGATATAAGGGAGCGACCGAACTACTCGGATCATGTCGTTCAGGGGAATCTCTCTCTTCCTGGTCTCCGACGCCAAGAATTTCAATGTTTCGGCCGGTAGGCCTGTCAGAAACGCATGCCACAGAGTCCCGGCCCCACGGAGTTTGCCGTTACGAGTCGTTGCAGGGCTGCCATAAATTCCTCAACCGATTCTCCTGGTCTAAGGCTTCTCCCCTTGAATTCCTCAAACGCCCATACGCCACTGACAGTGCAGCCCTTACTGACTCGTAGTTCTTTTGGGTCTCATTAGTTATTCCTGCTCATAAATCAAAGGTTCTCCCGTTCAAAAGCATCGGTAAAGCCGCCATCTTGTCCACTTCACATACTGACGCCGTAGCTTCAAATTTTTGGCACCAGATCCCAAAGTCGCCATGTCAGTCGAACATTCGGATCGCGTCTGGGAATTTCACACGCTTAATACCGCGATAGCTTGTAATTAAAATGAAAATAAAAATTCGACTGTTGCGTTCGTTGTCACTTCCCAACAAAATAAACATCAAATCATTCAACAATCAATTCATCAACAAACTTATTCAACAAGGAACTCAAACCTAAATTTCAAGAAAATCTCGAAAAAAAACATTTTTTGGGATATTAATTAATGAAAAAAGTTGTACAAATTTTTTATTTTCCGTTTTTGATCCGTGTACTATTCGAGGAAAATCTTTTCAATATTTATTGTTAATATTGACAATTTACGACACTTTGTATATGTAACGAGTTTGTTTTATTATACAAAATAAATTATTTTCGACGGAAACTTTTTAAAATTTTTCTTCAACATGTCCTAAAACTCGACCACCATGAGTTGTCTACTACAGATGGAGCGATCAACCCGGCGATCACAACAACCAGTGACAATACCGGCTGTTGTGTTTTATTAATTTCATTTGTAAAAATCGAAAATTGTTCTTCTAAAAAATGTAAATATTGCTTTTTTTCGAGTTTAGGTTTTTTATATTATGGGGATGAAATTTAAATGTAATATTTTTATTTTTAATTTCAAATGTATTTTTTTATCTCGAAATATCTGAATGAAAAAACAAATTTATTTTTTTATCAAAAACAATGTTAGTTTGAATAATGTAATTGCTTAAATACTCAAATAAAATTAAATGGAAACTTTGCAAAATATATTACGTTGAATTTTGACTTTTTTGAATTTACGATTTATGAATCTGATCATCGACGAAATTTTGAAAGAGAAATTAATGATTGATGGCTCGATTTCTGCCATTACCCTTTTGGGATATGTTTACCAAGATGATATTTTGTTGTCTTTCTGTGGTTTTCAAGACATATGAACATATTTTGGGAACTGAGTCGTTTGGCTTTGAGCCCCAAGGTTATCGGTAACCAACCATAAGATACTATTATACTAATGTAGCCTCTGTATGTGTATTTTAACTTCTTAACCCCTTGATGTTTATGACAACAACTTGCCTCTCAACCCCCATATCATCTGCACGCACTGATATGTGATGAGGACCTTCCAGGTTCCAGATATACACAGGTTTAAGACCAGATCAGCTCTAATGGGTATGATGTGATGTTATGATTGTTTGTTGTTATTAAGGACGTGTTATTATGTACTTTATCTTGATGTATTAGGCCCCCTAGCAGGTAAGAAAGCTATGACAACAATCCATATTTTAATATTTTATTCATTATGAAATGTAGACTCGAATACCCTAACGCAAATCCTCCATTTACATGTGTGATTTTAGTGTCAAGATGTAGCGATATGAAAAAGAAAGAGATGCTAAGTAAATTTTAAACTATTCTGTGCAAGTTATATTTTAAAATGATGCATCAACAACTCATATAAACCCAATAAAATTTATTTTGTAAAACATTTAACTACATTATTTATGTTTTTGCGGAGTCTCTGCCGCTTTCGTCGATTCACATAATCATCACCTCGGTAGTCAGCAATCGACAACTGCGTCTCTAAAGTGCGCGACTCTTTCTCTTCGTCGGCCCTCAGTTTCTGTCTTAGCTGGAGTTGTAATTGCTCTGGATAAAGACGCTCGAGTTCTCTTATTCAGCTCTCCATTGCAACGCCCTGTCTCACCACACGGGCGTATTCCTCGGGTTCGATGGCGGCTTCCTTTGCCACTCTCAGTTTCGCAGATAAGCGCTCTACGCTATCATGCAAGCTCAATATCTCCTTACGGTCTACTACTTTGCTTTTTCTTTTTTATTATCTGCGGGTATTTTACGGATATTTTAATGATTTTCCCGACTATTTTGCTCGCTAATTCTTTCGTAATTTGTTCATCATTCGTTATTGGATGATTTATTATTTTTATTTCAATTCTATTGTTTCTCCGTGAATTCATAACGGATTTTTACACTTTTGTTTTGTTTTGTTCGTAAAATTATTTTGGAATTTATGATAATTTTTGCAGATTTTTATCTATTCATTTTTACACGTTATTCCGATTTTATCGATTATTGATTCGCACTTATTCGTTTTTCTACCGATATTTGCATTTTTCATATCATTTTATTTACATTTTGGCACTTCTTGTTATCTGCTTATTACAATTCTTACATTTTTGGGTGAATTCTATTACTTTTTGTATATTATGATCTTTCTGATTATTTTTTTTAATTTGTACTTAAATTTTATATGTTAAATTATATATGTTATGTTAAATTTTAAGTTCTATCGCAACATTTACTGTAATCCGAGTCACCACGAGAGTGATCTTTCCGGTTTTGTGAATCCTATTGTCGGACGACGAGGACGATTGAGATCGACTACACGGGCGGTTTATTGGTCTAATGCTCACCTTGATGAACTGCCTCCTCGACGACACTTAGAGAGACGAGGTCGGGTATCATTTTGTCAGTGCTTACTGTATCTAGATCTAGAGACTGATTGGTCATCGCGAACATCCACTACTATCTTCTACAAGACGAATCTCTCTCATGCTTAACAATCCTCCGAACCCACATAACACCGGCCATCATTGAACCCGGGACTAGCCAGGTTAAAATAATGTCCGAGAGACTTGATTGGCCCCATCTTTCAGCCATCAAAATAAAATGTTAATAATTTTTCTTGGCTCCTGGCGATTTTATATTTTATTAACCGAGAGCCTTAACGAAAGCTCGGATTTTTTTATGTATTTTAAGATTTAGGTCTACACTTTACAACATAGTACATTAAAATATATCGGATTTTAAAAAATAGCCTTTTAGAGTTTCTTTCTGGATTTAGTCAATTTTCAATGATGCCTTTTACGTTCTCTCTCGTTTGTTTTTTGTATGCTCCTTTATTCAAATTAGTAATCATTTTCATACTAATTCTTCGATCAAGGTTAAATTAGATCAACCTGATTAAATCAAAAAATGTCTCTACTTGACCTCGAATTAAATTTTCAAATTCTTTACTCGTATTAAACGTATAATTTTTGAACTCTGGCAGGTTAAGGTGCAATTCATTCACCTTTTATATTACAATTTTTAATTAGTTTTATTTTTAATTTTCATTTATTATTTAAAATTTTCATTTAATTGATCTTTTTTCTTTTATTCACTTAAACTTTCCTTATTCTTTTTAGTTATTTATATAGAAAATATAATTGAATATTTAAAAATATAAACTCTTCCGATTTATACTTTATTTATTTTTATAATTAAAACAAATATAAAATACAATAATATAGTTTTAAAATATTCCATCAACAACCACACACAATTATATATTTGAATTAATAATAATACGCGTCAACCACATATTCAAACAAAGGAATTTAATTTTCCAATTTTTTTCCAATAACATTTTTAATTTTTAGAAATTGTGTGGATTTACTGCTGTTTATCTTTTTATCACAACGTTAAAATCATTGCAATTAATAAGTTTACCTTTTTTAAAAATTTTTAATTATAACAGAATCTGTTAAACAGATGTGTCAACTGAAATTAAAAAAATCTGAGAAATTAAAGACGCGCTGTTTGAAAAGCTATTTTTAAATAAACTCTGGATCTTTCAAACACCGAATTTAAATAATTGAAACTAATTTGCCAATTAAATTCCCATTCTATCTCACAACAGATAACCCAAATTAATTCGCGAACTTTAATAATAATTCTTTAACATAAATATAATAATTAAATTCCCATTTCAAGATCACTGTTGTAGCCTGATTTTCTCAAGATAACTTTGGTTTTTAAATTTAACAGTGTTTTTTAAACCTATTTTTTTGTTTAATTCTACTTAAGTTTGATCAATTATTAAATCTTCTCGACCACTGATTAAAATGATATACTGTTAGAAATACCTTCTTCAGACTAGGTAAATGATATCTGGACTGATGACAGGTGGGCATCGGGGACCGCTGTGTTGCAATGACAACGGTAATTTCTCTATTCAACCCTGTTCTGTCTGATACCTGGATTACAGACTCACGATGCCAGTTCTTTCGGTACGATATTTGCGTCCTTCTATAAATAAAAATCTACTTTTTTAAAGTCACTCTAATATTGCTTTATATTCGGCGATGTAGACCACAAAGATCGACTGTATTTTTTAATGAAAGGAATTATGCAGGTTTTTTTTGCAGAAAAGGTTCCATGATTGAGGGTCTATGTAAATTTCTGGTCTCAAAACAAATCAAAATTATATAGAGTCTGAGCGGAGATTTCACATCACCGTCTGAAACAAGTTGCCCCATCGAGTCTTTTTTGATGTAAACATGATCGTTCGGCCGAGAAGAGCATTTTGGTATGTAATTCGGTACGATGTAACTGTACGATCACGATGCAATAATAAACTATTCGTTCCGGCCTTTAAAAGTTTGGCGGTGTAGTTTAACGTCTATTGCTGTTTAGGATAGTCCGGTCTTCGGAACACAATCTCCGTACCTTAAACCACCAAAAAGTTGTTTTTTTCCCATGGTGAAATGATGGGAAAGGGTTGAACACTCCCAGTACTGAAAATCCACTTTAATTAATTAGTGGATTCCAAAAAAATGTTAGCTGCGAAAATTTCAAAAATTCATACAAATAAAAAAATTAATTTGCAAAAATCCATTTGATCTTTTATTCATTTTTTGTATACAAAAATTGGAATTCCATTAATCTTTCCTTTTCTAAAAATTAAACTTGAAGTACTTCTTGTCAAAATAAATACTAAATTTTCTGAAAAATTTCGTTATTGAGTATACTGTTTTGACAGCGAAATTAATTTACAAAATTTTTTTGACAGTGATTCACATAAATTTAAAAAATTTAATGAAAACAAAAATATTTAAATAAATTTTCATTTGAAAGATTATACTGTATTTGAGTTTGTTTTTACTTAAGAAATAATTCACAATATTTGTAACAAAAGTAGAATTAAAAATAATTAAAAAAAAATCATTTTTAAACCTGAAAAATTCCTAGAACTCTAAAACATTAAATTCATAATTTCAAACTCTGATAAAAATAATGAAAAAAATATAATTATAGAAAATAGATAATTAATTTCTTTAAATATTTAAAATACACTTGTTTATTTAAAGTCTAATAATTACATTATTTTGAATGCTAACCCGAAATCGTTTAACTTCACATTCATTATCAGAAATTGACCAGGGCTCATTTAAAAGTTAATTAGATAAATATTTATGTTAATAACCTTTATTAATCATCTCAGATGCTGTTATTAGTGTCGGAAAAGATTTTCAGGCAAGGTTGCCAACTCCGGAGAAAATATCCCCATTGATTTATTATAAATCTCAAAAACGGAAATATGAAATAATGTTGTGGAGTCCAAATTTAATTAAATCATCTCCGGACAAATTTAAAGAATTTATTTCAACTACTCGAATCAGATACAAGTTATTTAAATTTTCGATTATTTACATTAAATTCAGCAATTAGATATACGGAAGAAATGACTCTTGGGATTATTAAATGGCACAAAGGAAATTTAGATGCTGTCCAAAGCGATCTTGTGAATTATGTTCCAAAAAAAGACTACTGGAGCACAGAAGATAGAGCCAAATTTTTTATGGCTTTAGATGCACACAATAAAAATTTTAACGTTATTAAAGATTTGGTGTGGATTTAATGTTATATTTCATTGAAATTTCGGGTATATTTCGTCACGGCCCGCAGCGGTACCAGAGTGTAAATCTATGGAAAAAATTAACTCTAACCTTAACTTAGAATTCGATTTTGCATTTATTATCTTCGATTAAGTTTTTTAAGTGTATCTTTTATCGGTGTTATTAGAGATTTGAATATGCTATTTTTTAATAATTTAATAAAAATTTCAATTTTTTAATAATTCGATTTCGAGAATTTAGGAAAATGAATATTT
Organism: Girardia tigrina; assembly: GCA_001938485.1. Classification (NCBI taxonomy): domain Eukaryota; kingdom Metazoa; phylum Platyhelminthes; order Tricladida; family Dugesiidae; genus Girardia; species Girardia tigrina. The sequence continues at coordinate 21,272 of MQRK01228705.1, forward strand.
TATTTTATGATAAAAGAATGCTTTCAGAAATGAATTAAAATATTTTTTTAAAAATTGATTTTCATTCTCAAAAAAATATTTAAAAATTATCACATCAACTTAAAAAATAATTAAAAAATAAAAAGAATATTTAAAAATTCCGAAAAAAATCTGGAATTAAATTAAGATAATTTATTGAAGAATTATCAAATACTAACTGAGATCTAAAAAAAATATTAAAAAATTATCAATATTTTTGAAATATTAAAGATCAAATAAATAAATATTATTAAATTAATATAATATTGATTTTTATATATTAAAAAAATTAAATTAAACTATTTTATTAAAGATTAAATATTTTTAAAAGAATAACAGATTTAAATGAAGATGTAAAAAACAAATGTTCCAAACACGCTTAAAATTAAAATTTTCCATTAATCTATTCTCTTAAACTGGTGTGAATAGATAACCCAATGCACCCGAAATTTTCACTGGGAAAATATGTCTTCGAATTTTATTTTAAATTTATTAAAATAAATTATAGTTTCCCAAGAAAACTGTTGGACAACTTGTGTCGGCATATTATTTATTCAAAAAAAATGTTAATGTTTTGCGAGACATGAATATTATATTATTTCCTGGATCCTCAGTTGGCAGTTCTGTGTTACATAAAGTGAAAAAGTTTGATAACATAATGCCGAAGCATTTCATTTCCAAATTTGGTGGTATCATTAGAAGTCTTCCATTTTCTGTTAGTTTTAAAGAACATCATGTATAAATTGATCAATATTTTTAGAATAATTCTAATATATATTTGTCCAATCAGTCACTTTGGAGCGATCATGAAATGGCAGATTCCGTAAGACAAATTATGCGAAAAATAGAAATCAATCAAAATCGACACTGCATCAATCGACTTCCTGACCAAACCAGAGATTTAATATTTGATCAAGGCAAGGGCTTCTCTAAAAAAATTCAAAAACGATCACACCAATGTGCTAGTGAACATAGAAAGTAGTTGATCTATTGTTTCTTTTTCTTGGATTTAATTTAATTTCATCGAGATGGTTGCGTGATTTTTATCGCGCATATAATCACCAAGAATTACTTCAGCATTTGCAACTTGGAAATTATTGCAAAACAGATGTAATCGACGAAGAAATTAATGATAGTCGAAATTTGATTAAGACATTAGAACCGGTAAATTAATTTTCAAGATCGATTCTATGTAAATGAATTATTGATTAATTTATTCACATCATGAAATCTATAGTCTAACAATGATTTTTAGGAGCGTTTATTTACATCCTTATTTTTCCTTTATTAAAATAAAAATATTGTTAAAAAAGCTACTTAGTTCCAAGAATACGAATTTATGAACAAGAATTTCTTAAAATGGATAGACTCCGGAATATTCGCGTTCAAGTTTTTATTTATCCATAAATAATTTTTAAGAAATACTTTTGACTAAAAATTTTTTTTCAAAAAAACTTTTCCCCTCATTTTTTAAATAATAATAATAACTGGGGGCCAGATCTGGTGAATAGGGTAGGGGATGGAACAATTCACAGCTTAATTTCCATACCTAATCAATCCAATAATGTAATGTAACAATCACTATTGGTAGTTTGACATTTCTGCCAGCAGTCTATTTAAACAATACAATGGGCGTCCCAAAATACGAATGTCATATTTTTTTCAGCTGAATTTTGAGTTTTTGCTTGCTTTAGAACAATTTCATCGGGGGTTATAAAGATCCTTTTTATTCCTATTGGACAGGTTCAAACAGCGCTGTGAATCGTCGACGCGCTGTTGTCTTTATTCTGATATCAACAAACGCGGTAACCTGTTCGAAATCATCTTATACATGCCTAACTTTTCGTGTAAAAAGCGTAAAGACACTACGTTTCTTCAACACAATGTCGTTAATTTTTGATGATTTTCACAACAACAGCAGATTTGGGCGACTTAGGTGTTCCACATCACCGGTAGTTATAAGACCGCTATTACAGCTGCGAGCATAATATTAGAATCATTGTGGTAAAATTAACATTTAAATTTCTAGGAGACAACACTTTGACTTCTTTATTTGTGTGAATGGAATAAATCATTTCAAAACATAAATAGGGAGACTTAGCCAACCTTAATACTTTGAATTACCGCCTTTTGTCTTGAGGGTAGCATTAATGCGGCGTGGTATAGATGCAATTAACACTAGGTTTACGGAGATTTTTTATATACCTATCTCTACGGCACGCGTCAATTTGACGCATGACCGAAACATATATGTAAAGAAAAAACAATCCCTTATAAAGCAATATAATTATACACAATAAGTAAAAAATGAAAATATGAGATATACATTTATAGAAAAAAAAACAGATAAAAGGCAGCACAAGAGATAAAATAAAAATGAGAAGGTTTTCTGTAATTTTACTAAAAAAAATCGAAATGCGTCAAAATGACGCGTCCAGTAAACCTAGTGTTAATTGCATACAAAAGTCTTGTGTGATGAAGGTGGCCCAGACTGACTTGAACTTTGTACTCAAATCAGGTAACAATGTCGGTTTCCATTTGGAGAGATAATTTGATGAAGATGATGATTGGAGACATAATTTCACCTTGAACCAGCAATTTTCGATGGGGCTGAAGTCTGGTGAGGAACCTGGCCAGGAGTGTAAGAGTTGTATGTTGTGGTTGTCAAAACCACTTTGATATATTCCATTTTACTCTCAATTTCAAAATTTTATTTTTCAATTTCAACATTTATTAAAAAAATGTAATTTTATAAAATAAAAAAAATGTTTTATCATTATTTCTTGATGGTTAATCCGGCAGCATAATTAGTAATATTTTTTTGCATATTACGAAAGTAACAAACACTATCATTTGTTGTGACACTTCGAGCTTCCAACAATATTAAATCCGCAAGTATTCCATTTTCTCGCATTCTAATTGGATTTAACGTATAATAAATATGGCGAAAGAAATTGAAATTCGAAATCATAAATCCATGTGATTCTTTGAATATCTTAGCGCCTGAGGATTCTTGCATTGTAAAATATTAAACACGCTCGAGAAATTTGAGTTACATCACGTAAATAGATACATAATTCATTAAAATGCTCAGAAAAAATCGCTGCATTTACAGTTGAGTCGCTTACTGTTTTGCAAAAACTCATTCCAAAAACTCATTTGCGTTCCCCTTCTCGATCTGGCTTGAGATCGCTTCAGATGAAGGTTAAATGATGGTTCATCAACAAAAACAACTTGAGTAAAGTCGTTGTTAAAATAATTATTGAACCAGAGAGAATATTCTTTTTAAATATATAATTTTTGAAGACACTTGTTGATTGTTCATAGCGAAATCGAGAAATTTTCGATTTGATGTCTCTTCTCTAGAACGTTTGCTAATAGAATCAGTTCTGCGGCTGGTAACACGACTATGTTCTGATCGTTTTCTTGCTTTATAGTTATTCTAACCAGACCTTTGCACACAGAGAACTGTGAAATACGTAGCTTTGAAGATATTGCTCTTTGTGTAAAATGTCCATCTGGGCAACTTTATCACTGGAAATGTTACTTTTTCAACCAATAATGTAAACTAGTAAATGTATGAAAAAATGATATACGAAGAAAAGCACACATTATACATGTACGCATAAGAGTATCAGTCAATAGAAATAATTTTTAGAAATAATGGGATCTTATTGGTGTGATTCTAATATTATGCTCGCATCTGTAAATTCAGCAAATCAATCAATAATAGTTTCGCCTTAACAGTATTTTTATCAATCAAATAACAAGGTTTTATCAAGACCCGAAATTAGATTTTATCCATTGATCTAAAATTTATAATACGTGTCACTAAAACTTACATAACTTTAAAATAATTATTATAATGCAATTGTTTTTTTTACATCTGTTGTTTTCTAGATGATGGCTATGCAGAGATAACTTCAAAAGTACGGTCATAAAGGTGTCAGACCGGGGACTTCTTGAGTCATGTGTTAAATTAGTTTTTTATTAATCAAAATGTCAGAAAACATTAAAAAATATATAAAATATTAATTAAAAAATATATTAAAAAATTATTTACACGCAGTATTTTATCCATGTATCACTACGCAACACTGGATTAACCAATTTATGCCCAAAGGGTCGTTTTCGACCATTTAAAATTAATTTTATTATCTAAAGTGTGTTATGCATGGACCTGTATTCTGTTTCAAAACAATTCTCTTATCATCTTGAGAAGAAAAACAGTTTGATTAATTCAATTGAAGTGTTTATAGAGTGTGTTTGAAATTGATAAATTTAAATTATTCATCAATAGTTCTGGACACAAACGGGTTAATATTGAACTTAAATCAACTGGTGCAACATGTAATAATGATCAAAATTATTTTAGCAGATAAAACTATTTTTGAACAAAAGTATAAAAATAGAAAGGAATATTTTTTTTTAAATTCAATGGTTAATTAAAAATGTAACAACTTTTCGCAATGAGAATGAGTACAGAATAATTATTGTATTTTTGTAATGTCTGATTAAAAATTCATATTTAATTTACAGTTAATTTTATCATGAACGCCTAATATATGTTTATTATTAGGAAATAATGGATACTTCAAAAGAATTGATTAATCAGTTTAAGCATTTTAAACAACAATTGCCGCAAGTAAGAATGGTTATTTACGTACATAAAAATATTGTCATTTTAAGTTTAATTCTAAGTGGACTGAACGAGATATACAATTAGCTCAACTTGCAATCAAAGAAGCCGGAGGTGACATAAAATATGTGGCGTCGGCACTTGGTGATAAGACTGTTAATATGGTGAAACATTTTATTTCACTCTATTCTCAAAGATTACAAATAGATGAACAAATATGGCAAAATTTGTTGTCGAATTCTGCAAGCAAAGCTTGATTGATTTCTAATTAATGTATATATTGTAATAAAAATAATGCCATTGACATTTTTTATTTTAAAATATCACAATTTAAATAAAATTGCATTTCTTAATACTTTACAAGGCGATGTTTTGTACAGCTTTTTCCAAACGGGGAATATATTTGCTTAGTGTTAATGAGAATCCTTTGGAAATTGGAGCCAAATGAAATTGTGGTAAATAATTTTTATGATTCCTTTTAACTGGTGTGTGATATTCTGATTCAATGTAAACTTCTTTTTTTGATGTACTTGGACCTTCTTTTATGGGTAATTCTTCTTCTGACCATATGGAAAGAGCATCTGTATTAGCATCACTTTTCATGGAATATTTGTTTATGTTGTCATATATACTTCTAGTTAATTCTGACGTGGAATTACTAATTGTAATTGAATTTTTGTTCCTCTGGATGAAATTTGCATATGTAGCATTGTTTAAGGAGCTCCAGAATTTCAATGTTCTTATATAACTTAATGTACATTTAAATTATAATATATTATTGATTTATGTATTTTATCTAATATAACTTCAAATAATAAAATATTTTTTCAAGATTCTGTATACCACGTTAATCGCAGCGATGAACACGTACATCAAAGGTCGCTTGTCAAACAAGCCGATTAACGGTCGTGGAAAACTATGCTAATTTGCATTATTTTATGTATTTTAGATATTGGTTTGATAAAAATGGTTTTATTCTGACTGTTCTTTAGAAAAATATTTTTATAAAAAAACATGAAATAATTAATTTAAGATTATAAATATATTTTTATTAAATTTTTAGAGACTATATCTTAAAAATATTATCTCTTAGAAAAATTTATACTCTCCATTATTTCTAGATTCTTAAAAATGGGTGTAATACAAAAAAATGTTTTTCAAAATGAAATAAATACATAAAGGTCTAATATGTTTGAGGAAAATTTTTTCTGTGTATACCAAAAAAGACTAACAAATATATGACTTTTATGATAAGTCCAAAAAGATTTAGAAATATCAAAGAATAAATACTTTCTGATCAAAACAAAAGAAAAAATATTCTCAAAATAATTTAAAAGAATGGGTTATGGTAATGTTAATTATCCACGTTATTTGTGAGCTATCGATAAATTTTTGTCATCGAAAAATAGAATAGAAGGAAAAAATCTGCGGCAAAATTTCTAAAGTCAATTCATTCAATTCCAACTGTTTTTCAAAAAATAGTTTTTATCTTTTTTGTATCTATTTAAGAATTTATTTAGTATATAATTTTTTGTTAAAATCATCAAATAACACTTAAAAATCATAATTAGTCGAAAGGACCTAAATAAGCAACAATTACAAACCAGGAAAAAATTTAATTTTCGATTGTTTACCAGATAAGAAAACAAGAAAAAACTCAATTAGGCTACCTGCGGAAATTCACTTTTAAGAGAGATATGAAGGTTCATAAATTTAATTTTTTTGTGAAATTTTGAACAACGGAAAAAATTAATTACACAATAAAGTGTGAACGAAAATGTTTATCGTGGTATAAATGGTCGAAACACACACAGAATTTACGCCATGAACACCTCATAAAGTTTGGTGTACCACAAAAAGAATATGGTAAGGTTGCAAAATTGAGTATAAGTTTCAAATTGTTCTCGATCTTCTCAATAGCCACATTTATACCAACACTAGCGAAGCATTGGTTTTATATCTGTGGCATGAAAATTGGCAGTGACTTCTACTAAAAATTTCTTTTCATGGTTGGAGTACATAGACATCAAGTGGCTGAATAGTTACAGTAGTTCCAGGAGGAATGGCTAAATATTGAAAATCCACCTTCTGTGGTTTAACGGCAAGTGAAACTTCTTCGTTGTTTTGAGTTGTCAAAGAATCCAGTATCACTGCTATGGGTGAGTCTACGTTAGGAAAAATACATTTTTCTTTGTAACTTTTCCTGACTTTGAAACTATGTAATGGATGTTTTCAGCAAGAAACATGGTTTTTGAAACATGAGGACTAGATGAACCAGACTGTTTGTTCAATATTATTATCATGACTGAAGGTAGATCACCATCAGCTGAAATAACCGGTTGAATAGTGAACAATTGTATGAAAAGACGTTGAGCCTTTTAGAACTAATTTTCTATCAAAATGAAGCTCTAGGTTAAACTCTGACTGGTCGTTGTTGTAAACATGAGATGGCCTATTATATTGAATGGGTAGGTGAGAATTGGGCGCAGAAAACTGAGCGCAAGACAATTAGGTGCAGAATAATTAAATGATAATATTTAGGTGATTGTGTAAAATCATTCATAAAAAATAAGAACATAAACATCAACGTTTAATTGACTTTCATAAAAAAAGATTGACTTTCATATTGTTATATGTACATTTTTAAATAAATTATTTTAATAATCTTATTATTTTTTTCTTTTCTCATCTTCACTGTTCTGATGATTATTTTTTATTTTTACTATTTTTGATTTTGACCATGTTTTTTTTCTTTCTCGTTTGTTTATTTTCTTTTTATCAAATTTTCCATCATTTTTTCTTTAATTTGCATTTTTTCTTATCCTTTTCCAGGTTTTTGTTATTTGTAATAAATGTGTGACTTGTGTTATTCCTCTACTTTATTTAGGGAGTTCAAATTATCCGTGTAAACTGCATTTACTAAAATTAAAAATATTATTTTTAATTATTAAAAAAAAGATTTTAAAACAACTATTGTTGTTTTAATAATCAGAATTATCAAATTTTAAATTTTCAAAAATCGTGGGGTATTGTTCTTTTAATAATCGATGGATGAAATTTACAATGGTGTCAGAACTGGTTCGTTCGATTGCAACCAAGTCTCTACGAAAATGCCACAATACTTCGATGCGGTGGACATGTGGTTTCGACAAGTCGAGGCCGTTTTCAAATTGTTCAAGATCTCCAGCGAGATGACGAAATTCCTTCACGTCACTGCCAGCCTTCCACCATCAATTCTCATGGAGTTTCAAGAATACTTCAATACCAAATCGACAACACCGTACTCGGATCTCCAACAAGCAATAATCCGGAGTCGCAGATAACCATCATCAGTTCACTTTGAGGCGCTTTTCTCCGCTAACGGCATGGGCGACCGACTTCTGAGGACAATCAAATTCTACGGAATACTTTCCTGTGGGCACTTCCGATTGACATCCAGAAACACCTCATCTCGAATGGGAACCAAAACTTATCACACCTAGCCTCACTCGCGGATGATCTACTCGGGGTCAAACAACCCAACTGTATAAATGTCGCGGAAACAAATCCTTTCCTAGCCCAAATTGAGAAACTAATGGATGAAATAAATCAACTCAAAAGGAGAATCGACAAAAGCGAAAACCAAGACCAGACCGTCATGTGCTATTATCACCGAAAATTCAGTCACAAAGCGCAGAAATGTCTCAAACCATGCAACCGAACCATACAAAACCATCATATCAGGTATCCTCAATTTTTACTGTTCCAGCCACCCCAGACAACAAGGTACTTCACTTTCTCGTCGACACGGATGCCGACGTAAGCATCTTACCCTACAGCCTATTCCAACCCAGAATCTCGTGACGGCAAACGGGAAGGATATTCCTACCTACAGGAGACATACGATCAAATTCCAGTTCACAGGGATATAAAAAAATTCAAGTGAAACTTTATACTGGCCGACGTCCAGAGACCGATTTTAGGATCAGACTTCCTTGTTCACGAGGACATCACTGTCGACTGCAAAAGGAATCAAATCTCAACAAGAAGCCACACTATATCGGGATCAGCGAAGACATGCCACAGCATCACGCCCACAGTAACCGAGGTCACACCGGCATTGAGAATAGAAACAAACGGTCCTGCAATCGCCCAGAAACCGAGAAGAATTGGAAATCATATTCTCAGCACGATCCGCGAGGAATTCGATCGCCTATTAGCATAAGGCACAATTAGAAGAATCACGAGCTCCTGGTCTTCACCTTTAGTGCTCGTCTAGAAACCCGACGGAAGCTTCCGTCATTGCGGGGACTACAGGTTTTTAAATTCTGTAACTCAACCAGACGGTTACCCTCTACCCAGAATGTCATACATCCTGGATCGAATATCCGGGAAAACAGTCTTTTCAACGCTAGATCTAAAAAAAGCATTTCACCAAATTCCGATTCATGAGACCGACATCCACAAGGCGGCCGTAACGACGCCATTTGGGCTATTTGAATACACCACTATGCATTTTGGCTTACGCAATGCATCCCAGATGTTTCAAAGATACATGGATGCTTTGCTTCACGGCACTGAAGCCTTCGCAGCCTGCTACATTGATGACATAATCATATTTTCGGACTCGCTCGAGCAACATGAACACCATCTGTCACATATAATGAGCCTACTACAACAAAAATCATTAAAACTAAACTAAGAGAAATGCAACTTCAGAGCCACCGAAGTCCAATTCCTTGGCTTTATGATTTCCAAGAGCGGTGTCAACAAATCCAGAAACGAATTGACGACATCGCAAGCCTCAAAGAACCAAGCGATACAAAAGCACTCCGAAGGTTTCTAGGAGCAGCTGTATTTTATCAATAGATGATTCAAAAATTATCCGAAACAATGGCTCCGCTCCATGATCTGCTCTCTAAATCGGACAGAAACAAGAAAATCACACTGAATGCCTCACAAAAACAAGCGTTTTACTCAATCAAACAGAAGGTCAACGAAATCACCAATATGGAACCATTCGATCATAAAAAGGATCTAATTCTTTGCACTAATGCCTCAAATACAGCCGTGGGAGCAAGCCTCAACCATGAAATCAATGGGCGATTTGCACCGATAGCATTCTTTTCACGAAAGCTAACGGTGGCCGAACAAAAATATTCAACCTTTGACAGAGAGCTGCTTGCCATATATCTGGCCACCAAGATGTTTAAACATTATCTAGAAGGATTAAGATTTTAACAAATCACAAACCTCTCATATACATTCAGTCCATGAAGGAACCATCCAACAGACAATGGAGACAAATAGAATTCCTTAATCAATTCTCGTTTCAGCTGCAATACATAAAGGGCTTTGAGAATATTGTTGCAGATTTGCTATTAAGGACATCTGAGAACCAGGAAGATCCGACAGAAATAACGATGATATCCAAATTTGATCTCATCAACGAGCAAGAAAAAGAGAAAATTGATCTTCTTTCAGACAATGAATTAAAAGTCAAAACAGAGGGAGGAATTCTAATTGACGTAGCCAATGGAAAGAAACGAGTCATTTTACCAAGCAAGTTTCCCCATTCCGAGTTTTAGCGACTGCATGACATCACTCATCCCGGTGCAAACAAAACCATTGATCTAATCCGAGCCCACTATGTTTGGAAAAGGATGAAAGCAGACGTCCGGAAATGGACCCGAGAATGTCACAAGTGTCAATCTACAAAAATAACCAGACACACCAAATCGAAACTTGGAAAACTTCCGGACAGAGGCAGATTCAAAGTAATACACATGGACATTGTTGGCCCACTGCCGATGGCAGAAGGTAAACTTTATTTATTGATATTCATCGACATGCAATCCTCATGGCCCAAATGGGTTCCAATCAATGATATCACATCCACTGCTATTTGCAAACCACTCACAAACACGTGTATCTCTCGTTTTGGACCACCAGGAATCATCATTATGGATCAGGGCAGACAATTTCTATCGAGCCAATTCACAACCACATGTGAGAGATTCGGAATCGAACACAGGCAAACCACCGCATGTCACCCTCAGTGCAATGGGAAGATTGAGCGATTCCACCGCTCTTTTAAAAATGCGCTCAGAGCACACAGTGAAACATGCGAACAGACGTGGGTGTGCGATCTACCTATCATTCTACTCGGATTAAGAAACGCCACTATCACTGGTTCAATGGCCTCTCCCGCACAACTCCTCTACGGGTCCTCCACCAGACTTCCAGGAGACATCATCACAGACAACGAGAACCACACAGAAGACCACGTCACACGAGCTATAACCGAATTCGGTATTCCAATCTTAAATAAGCAGTTGACCCGCAAGATCTTTCTACCACAGGCTCTCAAAGACTGAAAATACGTATGGATCAAGACCGATAACTCTGGCTCGCTGAAGCCACCATACGATGGACCTTATGAGGTACTCAACAGATCTGACGACTTGAAAACCTTTGACCCAAAGATCGACAGACAGATTAAATCCAACATTTACTTGTCATGATACTCCACATCTTACGCAGGGGCATATCTAAACTGCATTTACTTAAATTAAAAATATTATTTTTAATTATTAAAAAAAGATTTTAAAACAACTATTGTTGTTTTAATCATCAGAATTATCAAATTTTAAATTTTCAAAAATCGTGGGGTATTGTTCTTTTAATAATCGACGGATGAAATTTACAATCATTTGATTTTTCTATTAACCGAATATTTTTTTATCAAATAACCGGTTACTTGAAGATTTTTTTTCTTTCCGTAATTTTATTACCTAGTCGGGGTATTAGATGTAAAATATTGAATGAAAGAATAATATTAGCCTATTTACAGGATATTAATTAAAAAGATAACGCTCATTATAAATATTTATTTACTCCTAAAAATTATTCCGATTTTTTGTTTCGAAATTACCGACTAAAGAAAATGTTCTCTTACTAACTTTAGAAATCGGTGAATAGTCACGAGAATGTCATACAATTTCTTAATCTTTTCAGAACTCAATCCTGTAGCTTAAAATGTTTTTAATTCGCTTTCTATACATTTGAAAGGTCTTTCCTGTTGCACACATATTAAAGAATTAATTGTACATTGTATATCCGTGTGAGCAAATGCTTCTTTAAGAGCCTTTTGACTTCCTATAACGTTATCACCTTCTATTTTATTCTCATGTTGGAAATTAATGAATAAACGATCTCATATTTTATTCGTCTACGATTTTATTGTTATTTTCGATGAATATTTGACTTGGGCATAAGAACAATTTATTCAATTTTGGTATCTCCTATTTTGTAAAAAGTACACAAGAGAAACCAAATTTATTTGTCACCGTTCAGTAACATGTTCATGCAAAGCTGAAAACTTTTCTTTTGAAAGACTGGTGTTTAGTTTGTTTATTTTTTTAAATAAATGAACAAATACTCAATCAGAGATCAACAGATTCGAATCATTTTACTTAGATTCATCACTGCGAGTTTCATGGGCTCAAGTACAAGTAAAATTTGATTCAAATAGTACTAGATATTTATATCTTATTTTTATATCTTATTTTTTATGACTGTATTATCATTTATTAATTTTATTATCATTTAAAATTTCTGTGTCTAATTGTCTTGCGCCCAATTTTCCGGTTTCGATATTGGATGCATGTAATAACTTTTTCACAAAACCCTCTTCTACTCATTGAATATACCCAATGCCTTGAAATGATGTTCGAGTGATGAATTTTGTATTTTTGCGTGATTAAAGAATTAAAAATTAGGTTAAGCAATACTTGAGTTTGGATACAAAATGGGTTTTAGAAGAAACCACCTTTGGTGATTTTTTCAAAATAATTCAGCAGAAAAGCGATCAACCAAAGATGAAAGATATGATTGACTCAATAATATGCAACTGGTGCACATTTGGGCGGAGGTCAGAAAACATGCCAAAACTCATCAGACCGCGGATGAAACTATTTCAGTGTTCATACGAATCTTGTTTCAGGTAATACACAAGAAACAAGACCATAGACCAAGAGCTCCTCAAGAAGAAGAGCCGGAAGGATTCAATTGCCATATAGACCGAAGGAATTACAAAATCAAAGGATGACTCATCAAACATCTCCAAACAGCGTATTAATTGAAGAAGTGCAATTAGTCCAAATATTTTTGAGCAGAATCAATCAGTCCAGGAAATCAGAAGAAAGAAATCAACCCCTGAACACGATACCAGAAGACAACGCAACTCAAGTACCAATCATCGATCCGAATGCTACTGCGACAGAAGAGTCAGAAGCGAGTCCCTTAGAAATCGTACCATACGGATCTAACTGCTAGAGTAACTTTCAGATGCCCGTTTCGCGGATGTGTGAATTCTACGTACACTGTCAAAGGGATGCAGAATCATGGGACCGTTACAAATGACTGGCCTTTTCTCCCTAGATTGCCGAAGTGCACGTGGAAACGAAAGGCTGACGTCCCAGTAGAAGGCCGATGAGGGGCTTATAGACTTATTTGGTTTTGGTGGACCATCTAAAGAGCCTTTATGCTCAATAACATTCTTGAAAGATCTCAAGTCCCAATTTTGCATGATACAATATTATTACAGGATTTGAACTCGTATAACTATCCTGTAAAAGCATAACAACTTTGACATTCGTACTCGTTGAACTTTCTTGTTTCACCAGTCTCGAAAAGTTATATCATGAATTTGGTGGATATTATCAATATGAGAAAAACCCATTTTATGAGAATCCGCGGTGGAGCATTTTCGACATTTTTGTTTGGCTGCAAATTTATTGTCATCACTGATCAACAAGGAGTTGCGTTCCTCTTCGATACTCAACCTCACAACAGTATCAAGAATAGTAAGCTGTGCCGTTGGAGACTCGGGTTGGTAGAGTATCAATTTCAAATTCAATACAGGCCTGGCAATCTTAATGGAGTGGCCGATGCTCTTAGCCCCATAGCCTCATTGCCTAGTGATAATTTGTTCTTGCATGACCAAGATTTGATTGCCATAATTCACAGCAATACGAGACATCCATGAATTAGTAGGGGGAAAATGGGCATTCGACACACAAGACCCCCCCAGGGAGGTAGCCCGTTGACATGGCAACGGTTACCATAGCAACGGCTCCGGTTCCAATGGCAACGCTTCCAATTTGTCCCCGGTACCTTGGAAACACTTCTGATTGGTTCCCAAATCCATAGCAACGGTAACCAAGGACGTTTTTCATTAGCAATGGATACAGTGATTCTAGTTGGCTGTAACTATGGTAACGCTTACCGTATCCATAGCAACCGTCACCCTTTCCATAGCAACAAAAGAAAAAAGTGCTAATCGATCACTGCACTGTGCCCGGATGTGCTAATCAATATTTTTAAAGTACTGATCGAAAGTGCACATTTTGCCGCACATTTCTAATGTGCTAGTACAGTGCTTTTAAGGGTGCACATGTGCCAAAGTGTAAAAATCAACACATAATTTTTTTTAAAAGTGCTAGTGTCAAAAATCGATATCATGTGTTTGATGCACATTTTGATTCTCTATTTGAATGTGCAATTAGAATCTTCATATATTGATTACTTTTTCATATAATTAATATAATGTGTGAATTTACACAAAAACACATCGATTTTAGACGCACAAGGAAGCAGAATATCAAAAAAGTGCTGATGCACTTGAATAGTAAAAAACGTCTAATAAAAAAACGTCAATATATGAAAAACTTCCTTGGTTACCATTGCTATGGGAGCCGAAACCGTTGCTATGGACTTGGGAACCAATCAAAAATTGATTTTTTCGTATATATATGAAACCCCTATGATATATGCATGTTCTTTACCATCATACAATACTTCATGAATCACCTAATGTACCTAACTATCAATCACAAGTATCATGGTTACCGTAACCAAGATACATAACCTTTTATTTTACATGTAAAATCTATATGTAAAAACTCCTATTGCACTTAAAACGTGCATAGACATTATACATAACATGTACATGATCTGCTAAAGTAGCTGAGCCTAGACATTAACCATCAAAAGTACCATGGTTACCGTAACCATGATACATAACCTTTTAATATTATATATAAAAACAGTCGAAAACACCTTAGAAACCATGAAAAACACCTTTAAAATCATCAAAAAAATGTTAAAAACCCCAAAAATTATACAAAAAGTGCAAAAATCAATGCTGTACTCGTCTGCCTAGGCTGTTCATGGGCTAATCAATACTACACATGTGCTAATCAATACTTCACATATGTAAGTGTGTGAAATCAATAAGTTCACAATTGTGCAAAGTGCAATATATTCATTTTTTTATATAGAATATAGGGGAAACAAAATACCAAGGAAGCAAAATATCAAAAATCTGTCTGAACACATGGATAGTAACTTATATATGAATAGTCAGATTCAATATCAACATTTTTGAAAAAATCGATACGTAGTGCTTTTTCAACTATATGCACATTATGTGTGCAAATATTATATTATAGGTATGTATTATATTATGATATTATACTGTGTTATCAACCATTCAAAACGTGATCGTATCCAAGGTGATATTGTCATGCATCCATCATGTCGACGTATTGTATTCATCATCTCATTTATCGTTCCCAAGGTACCAGGGACCAATCGAAACTGTTGCTATGGTAACCGGAGCCGTTGCTCTGGTAACCGTTGCCATGGCAACGGGATACCCCTCGGGGGTCTTGTGTGTCGAATGCCCATTTTCCCCCTATTACCGTTTGACCCATTATTTGGAGAAGCAATTTCAGAAGTCAGGTCTACGTAAAGAAGTAGAAAAATATATTGCTGGGTGCGAAATTTGTGCAAGGATGAAACAAAAATTTGTGAAAGTGCATAAGGAAATGTAATCCATGCGACAAAACCATGGCAGAGAATATCAATAGATTTTATGGGACCCAAGTAGTCAACTACGCGGAATGTTTACATCCTTACGGTCGTCGATGAATATAGTGGGTACCTTTTTGTATTCCCGTTACCATCCATGACAACCAGAAATATTATTAATTGTTTGAAAAGTCTTTTCACTATTTTTGGTTCACCCAACTTTATAAACAGTGATCGAGGGACTCAATTTGAGTCAAGTGAATTTGCCGACTTCCTGCACCAATGAAACATTGTGCGTACTCTTTCAACTCCATACCATCCGCAAGGGAACGGGCAGATAGAACGCATGAATGGTACAATATAGAAAACAGTGCAGCTCTGTCTTCAAAAATTAAATTTGCATTCATCTCAGTGGGACCTCAGCTAAATATGGCTCTTATGAACATTCGTTCATATCCTTCTAGGGCACTCGATTATCAAACGCCCCACGAAGTTTTATTTGCTTTTCGTCGGCGATCAACACTGGAAGACAGGGACGTCTTTGTGGAAGCTCCGACTATACCGTTTGTGATTCCACCGGGGCTGGAGATAGGACAAGAGGTACTTCTGAAAAAGCAACACACCCAAGGGAAAGTGGAAAAAGTTATCGTCCAAAAAGTAGTTTCGCCTCAAGTAATTCAAGTGAAATTCTCAACCAGAAGAACAGACACGGTATCGACTCGTCATTTATCAAGGGCGGCGACGGATGCTGATATATATAGACTATATGATCTGGCATTAAATGTACTGGACACAATCAAAACAAAAATTCAAATTTTCAAATATTGCTGATGATGATGTATGAAACATCGAAACATGTTCAATAATTATATAAAATAAGCTTTAATTATATTTTCAAAATATTAAAATTGCATTCGCAATATTCAATAATATACATATATTTATGAAAAACAAAATTCATGAATTAAAAGATAAATTTAATGAAAATATATTTCGACGGATCCAAGGGAGGATCAAGGGGTATAAAGGGGTAATTAACCCTTAGAACATCAAATTTAAACATAGAAAAGTGTAGCGGGATTGAGGGCCTTGGCAAAGAAAATTCCAATTTTATTGGTTTCCAACGTTTTGTTGTTTAATTATAGCTTTCTCAAGAGTTCAATAATCTAATGAGCTATGAGGCCATATTCTACGGACATTTTTTGTTTACATACATTACAAGAAAATACACCCTAATTTCATACCAAACGTTTACTCTTACTTAAGTAAAGCTCAATTTCGCTACACTGTTCTATGCTTAGGTATAAATTAAGGTGATATGTCTCAGTTATATTTAAAGTTTATCTATGTATTTTATGGTTAATATTTTTATGCCATTTCTGATTTATACCGATTCGATAACAGCATTAGAGTATTAACATATCCCTACAAATTACGATGGCACTATCTTTTTCTCTTATGTCAGGAGTCAGCCTTTTTTATGCCACTCGCATGTACACTGTTTTACGAATAGTGCACAAAAATTTTCGTTTGATATTTGTGCTAAAAAGTCTACTGTTTTTTACTTCCCTCGCTAAAGGAAAGTATTCTATTAGAAACATTTTCAACTTTCTCAATTTTCAAAAATTTCACCTTTTGAGGTTTGAACAATTCAAAACACACATTTTTTTAAAAATGTCTGTCTTTCTGCCTGTTTGTCAATTATCTGAAAAAGTATTTATCATAGAATAATAAAATTTGGCATGCAGCTTAAGAATATAATAAGGACATTACCAAAGATTTTTGGTAGAAATGTACATGATAGAAAAAAGTTATGGCCAAAAAAGTAATTTTTTGAAATGGAACTGCTATAATTTTATTTTATTTTGAGAAAGTACTTAATAAATGCTGTTTAGAAATATCATACTTTTTATACAGGGTCTATCCAAAAGTATGGGGATGGCTACATATATTCAAAACTAGAATTCATAGAAAAAAACTTTTATATAAAAGTTGTAGGAAATTAAATTTTATTTTACACCAAGGTATATATCCTTATGCACGGTGTACCAAAAAAATAACGAGCGGCAAAAATAAAATTGTTTGAATTGGAATGCTCTACATATTTTTGACAATTTCGAAAATAAAATTCATTGTAAGAAATTTTTTCTCTATAGACCATATGCCTATACTCAATTGTTGTCGAACTACAGACAGTTGAATATCATAAAGTGTATCATAAATAAATAAAGTAATGTAAGGCTTTTGATAAGCCACTGTGCAGAACCGTCAATGATAGAGCAAAACTTATTTTATTTTCGTGTCTTAGTTTTTAAGGAGCTATTTCACTTTAAAATTAAAACTCAAATTAAGGCAAGTACTGTGTAAATGATTTAACTCCATTTTTAAAGTTTATTTTACGCATATTATATTATGATAAGAGAACACTTACTGTTTTCTATACCAGTTGTTGGGTATTTAAGTTAAATATTTACAAATAAGATATTACCTTAAGGTAAGTACTTATATTTCTTTAAGAAAGGTATTTTTCCTAATATTTTTAATGATCATAATTATTCTTTAGAATTTGTGATCATCCACCAAGTCACACTATGTTGGTGAAAGAACTGGCGCAGCAGATTTGTGGTTGTTGCGCGCTGGTAATATGGGGTGGATCGTGGGACACAGGGGGGAAAAACTCAACGTAATCTTACTGCCGTCATCCTCGCTCCCTGACTCGCTCATCTCGATCATCAGATCTCTGTGGCTCACTGCTCCAGCCCGTCCTCCGTTTCAAATAACTGTGACCAATTCATTCCATCACAATACCATTTCTGCTCTTTAACATCATCGACTTTGCTCTTCAAATTATTGACTCATTTCGTCAAATCCAGCTCCAATAACTTTCTAATAAGAGATCGAATTTCCTTAGAAAAGTGTTGTGGAAATGTAAATTTGATTGTCATAATTTTCTCGAAAATCTGACGATTATGATCGGAAAAAACGGCGAATAACTGGCGACAAGTTCGAACACGAGAACCCAGAACGCCCACCAATTGACAGCTCGACTGCAACCCCCACTGGCGATTATTTCGGGCGCTAAACACTCGGGCGTCCCGCACAACGTGCACGACTGATTTGGAACGAGTTTTGCGAACCCGAAATCGGCGACCTTTAAACAGCCATCGATTCCTATTAAGATATTCTCGGGTTTCAAGTCACGATAAGCGATATTGAAAAAATTGCGATTGGAACTCGTCGCGTTATTATTTACCATACATTCAAATAACATTGAAATCCAATTGTCAAACGTGAGTCGAGTTTTAATTTTTTTTAACATCAAATTCGCGCCGAATTAGATTTTTTTTCTCTTTCATTTCAACCATTTTTTATAATTTGAATTCAAATTTCTCAAATAGAAAGCGCAATCAATCCGAAAAATTTTATTAAAATTTCCAAATTCGAATACTAATAATGGGGACGTATATTTTATATTTGTAATATAAAAAAATAATTTTCAGAATAAAACGAACAAAAAACATTGTCCAATCAATAAAAGTTATTTGTCCGACAAATATTGATTTTTAAAATAATGATAATAGAAAACTGATTCAAATTCACAAAAAAATCAATCGTTCAATACACAAAAACTCGAAAAGAAATTTTGTTTATATCATAAATAAAACTTGCTACAATTATAAGAAAAGTTAAATGTATTCGCAATCGAATTTCGGGCAACGTTTTTTTGTTGTTCAAAGGGTTTTTTTTGTATTATTTTATTTCAACATTATTGAATTATTTATTTATTCCCAAAAAACATCCAAAAATATTTGTATGAATAAACGATTGAACCAGACAATCTTTGTGCCTCAAATTTACATTATTTCAATAAATGTCAAACGATTTATAGTTTTAAGCATTTATGAAATACGTTTTTGTTATCGTTTTAGCTTGGTACTTCTTTAATTTTGTGAACTTCTTTTAAATCGTGATGTAATTCTTCGACTTCTCTTTTCAGTTTTGAACGACGATTTTGAAAACAAGTAATAACCTGATTATTCGACAAGGACAATTCTAGGGCTAATTTGTCTCCGTCTAAGGGTGTCAGGTATTTTTCTTTTGGAAATGTTTTTCCAATTCTCTGACTTGATAGTTTGAAAAGTTGTCCAAGAGTTCCTCCGCTTCTTATGGGAAATTCGGTTGGTATAGAAGGATATCAGTTCCTGATTGATTGTCTTCTGTTTGATCGATGCTTGGAATACGATTGCTGCTTCCTGAGCTCTACAGAAAGACCCCCGAAACACGCCCAGTTTGCATCGGCGAGATCGGCCGTATCACCCCCCCCCTTTTTAAATCAAACACACTATTTAGAAATTATTTAATTTCGCAAATTAATGCAGTTCAAATTTATAAAACTGTCGAAGAATATTACTTCAACTTTTTATTAAGATATCTTTAGATTTGTGTAAATTGTTTTAAGGTGTGTGGGTGTAGATACGTTGACATTTACCAAAAAAGTAGTTTACTATCTTTTAATGAAAAATCAATGTTTTACTACAAGTTTAATATGTACTTTGGTAATAAAATACTTTAATCGGCCTCCTATATCTTTATTAATTTCTTTTATAAAAAATACCCCCCTGTTTGTCTCCTGGATATGCCCTGAACAGATTCACCAACATCTTTAGGTCACTGATTAATAATTTAATTAACCTGTATATAAATGCAAAAATATTGACTATGTAATCAATAGCATGAAATGAAGCTTATCCAAATTCTCACTAAGTTGTTTGAGACTACCGACTGAACATTGATTTTAGCACTACGTAACCCTAATTGACAATGTTTCACACAACACTCTATCCCATTAACTCTTAAAATGCCTATACAGAATCTTGAAATTATCAATTTTAATATCACATTTACATTTTTCCTATGTTATGCAATATTGCTCTTACTCTCTTTTCGACAATGTTCTCAAATTCGTTTACATAGATTTAGGACAGTCTCTCCAATGCATGTTGCATTGCACCCATTTATATTAATAAAAAATATCAGTACAAAATGTTAAAGGTGTAATAGATTTATTGCTGAACATATTTTGAATTTTACGAGATCGTGATATAATTTTTAAATTTAATTCATTTTAGTTGATTTTAATAGTTTATTTTAAAGTTTTTAAATCCTTCAGAATAAGGCAAAATTAATCAATATTTAGACATATTATTAATATCTAATGATTCTTAAATATCTCTCTTAGAATCATCAGGAGAAGCAAAACTCTGATTTTTCAAACTCGTTCAAAAGTATCTTATCCACTGTTTCTTTTATTAATTTTTCAAAAAAAGATTTAGATTAACCATTCTTATTCAACAAAGACATTAGTTTATTAACACTTAAAACTGAGATTGAGCAATGTTGAGGGTGTTTACTACTACTACTATTGTTTCAACAGTCTTAACAACTGTTTTTATTACATCATTAAGATGCTGCGCTGATGTTTTTGCAAATAGGTTTTCCTCATGTATGATGCAGTGGAAAGACAAAATAGTTATTGTAGTAATTTAACTAAACTAATATTTTTTTCCTTTCATAGCCTAGAGCACCATCACTAGGTTTAGAAAATAGTTCTTTCTTTAAATTTCAAAATTTTTCCTTTTCAAAATGAGTGAACTCTTGCACTTTACTGAAAATATTAGTTCTTTTGATCGTACCCTCTACTGGAGTAAGAACGCACAATTCCTCTTTGATTTTAACACAATTTATTGATATAAACTGAGAAATATTTACGCATCTTACCATACTATTTGTCAGTGCTCTCGTCCTGGGTAATGCTAATGACATTATTTGATAATAAACCATATTTCACCTGAAAGCCAATATATTTAGTTGTAACTTCAATACTCCGTTAAACAGTTCTGATTGACAAAGGAATTTCGTGAATTCTTTCCAAAATCTCTGTTTTATTTGCGAAGTCATTAAAAGATGTTTGGAACATTCTATAAATGTGTTTTTCGAAAACTAGCCATCTGTAAATAGTTAACCATTACGTCCGATTGTGAGAGCCGCAGCGAAACTCGCAGTTGTTGAGTAATTACGTCGTATTACAAATCTCCGAAAAAATCCTTTCATATTCCGAAATTCAATACATGTATTTTGAAATATTCTAATTTATCATCGTCTGGCGTGTTATTCATAGAGTTACTCACTGCAACGTGATCCAATATTTTAATGCAGCCATACTTTTCTGTCCACACAGTTTGAAACAACCTTATCTTTATTTGGTTGATTGATATACATATATAATTTTTAATTTTTTTAAAAAAAAGCATATATATACAGGGTGCCCATAAAGTCACTTGACATGTTTGAAATCTTTTTTTGAAAAATCTGTGAATGCTAGCAAAGCAATTTATTAATAAAATACATCGATAGGTACTACCAAATTATGTAATATAAAAATATCCAGTTTTAATTAAAAATGCTACATATAATTTTCAAAATGTGAACCACCACGAGCTTCACATAATATCACTCTATCAGGAAAATTACCCACAACATTTCGAAGGATGTCAATGTTAATATGAGCAATGCAGTCAGTGATACGCTCTTTGAGTTCATTAAGTGTTGCAGGAGCAGGTGCGTAGACCTTACTTTTCAGGA
>MQRK01228705.1:48676-78981 GCA_001938485.1 Girardia tigrina
ATATATATATATATATATATATATATATATATATATATATATATGAATTCTTTTTTATTTTCATATTATCTCATTAAATGACTCAAATCTTTTAATGTATTCTTTTGTCTTTTCTTTTGTATTTGTATTCTCTTCAGTCCTTTCTTCTATTTCTTGTATGTTCTCTTCCAGATTGTTCGCGCTCTCTGAATCTGCCTGGATTCTCATAACATTGTGTTATCACATGTTATTTCTTATTACAATGGTTGCATTTAACATTTGGGTATTACCGTCTTACATGGCCTTCTTCATGGTAGCCCCAATATGTGATCATTCTCGCTTTAAAATTTCTTCTTGGTTCTTCGATCCTCTTCTCATCGTATCTTGGTCTCGGTTTTATTGTTCTATATTCTACCTTCTTTCATTCTTTCTTTTCCTTTGTCGTGTACTCGTCTACTCTTATATTCCTGTCTGTCAGCTCAAATTTGTAAATTTTCTCTTGAATATTTTTTATATCTTCTTGTTTTGTGGCATTTCTCAGAATCATTTCTCTTTTTACTTCTCTATCTTCGATGGCGTTGGCGTACGCTAAATCTGGAAGTTCTTTTTTCAAAATATTTTTTTCAACTACTTTCTCCACTAGTTCATCAATCTTTTTAAATAGTTCTGATGGATTTTTATACCAAATTAAAATATCTATAAGTTTCTTCATTATTTTTAAGATATTCTTCTCCTTAGAGAATGTACTTTTCATTCTTGTTTCCCAGCTGTCTCCTTTTGTTTTCTCATATTTGCTTATTGCCTCTAGTGTCATGAATGCTGTTACTAATATCGCTTTTATTTCTTCCTTAAATCCCAAAATCTTTGATAAGCTCTCAAAGCTTATTAGGAATTCTTCTAATTTTGCTTCTGACCCATCGAATGTATCCGGTCCTTTGATAATTGGTTTCAAGTGGTCATGTGTCTCCATGTTAAGAACATTGAGACAGTTTTCATTTGATTTTTTATTATTATCACATTTATGGTCATCACAACTCTCGGAAGATCGTTCACCATTAGACATCGTTTTAATTAGTTTCTTATTTCTATTTTTAATCATGATTATTCGAACAATTTTTCTAAATCTTTTTAAAATACCTAATTTCTAAAAATATTAATTAAAAATAATACTTTTAACCATTTCTTTATGAAAACTCAAAATAATAAAAATTTTACAAAATAGTTAAAAATGAATTTAATTAAATGAATCTAATTAAGTGTTTTTCTTTTTTTAAAAAAAATTTCAACTTAATTTCAATTGTTAAATTTAAAAATATAAACTTATCATGTTATTATTTTAATTATGTTCGAATAGTCAATCACTGTAAATATAAACAAAATTACAATTTCCATCTGGATGGGAGAATCACCATTCTAAGTTAAACATACTCAATTCAACATACAGCCAACGTTCCCTCTAAGCTGCGCGGCTACGCAGTTTTTTTAAAGTTACCGCGCAGTAAGCTTTAAAGTGAAATCTTTTCAAAATAGTGACACACATTTCATTCCAATTAGTAAAGTTCTATATATGGATTTTAATAAATTAATCTCTGTTTCATTATTTATGGGATTTAAAATAAACTAATTTGAGAGATTAATTTCAAGACTGTTTATTGATTGCTTCAGAAAACACAGACAGCTGGGCGTTTTTCTTAACAAAATTAAATTTAACGTTTGAAATTAACAACGACAAAACAATATTGATTTAGGACAGAGATTTAGGTTTATTGTCAGCAATAAACAATACAATTCCAAATAAAGTCAAATGCAACTGCATTGCATAACAGTATATACAACTATATGATACAGCATAGTTAATGTGATTTGAATGTGTAATAAAATTTAAATATTAAGAGACTTTTTGATATAAATTAGCATTATTTTTGTTATATGCTTCTGGAGTTTCCAACGCGAACACAAGTCTTTTCTTTATAAGCTGAATAAACATTTTTTAGAAAAGACATTATTTATTCAAAAGCATTTGACATGACATTTATATACAACAATATAATAACAATAATTGAATACCGAACATATGGCTTTAATCCCTCTTAGAACAAAAGATTCAAAATCTATATTAGAATTATTATGGGATCAATGTATATCAAAGTACAGGAAACCAGAACGTATACATTTAGATAAAGGTTCTTATTTTGTTTAGGCTGAATACAAAACCTTTTGTTTTTCTATGAATATTAATCAAACTCAGAGCTCACAGTATTTCACGCAATCAAATGGATTAATTGACGACTTTTTTGCACAGTTAAAGAAATGATAAATGCATCTATGCATTATCGCAAAACACCAGATTAGACAGAAGTTCTTACGATTGTAGAATACGGTTTGCGATGTGCAATACAAAAATCCACGGGGTATAGCCCCTTTGAAATAGTATATGGAAGAAAACCGTCATTACTAAATTTTAATGGAAAAAACGAGGGCAGAAGAACAAAAAGTGAATACGTATCGTGGTTAAAGAACACATAAAAAGCTGAAAAAATGAGCCGGTTAAGATTAACCATAAAATTCACGCTGTGCTTGTTTCTCAAGGATATGCTGCACTTCTATGCAGCACCTTCATTGTGAATTCAAAGAAGTACCGCAACCAAGAACAAGCACAAAAGGTGACACTAGAAAGCTAACCAACAAATTGTTTTTTCGAGATCTACGGAACATTGATGGTGTATTCTCCTTCAAATGAGGTCCTGTTCTGCTTTTGTTGCAGACTGTTTTCAGTTGAGTTGTCTAGTTTTTTTGCTGAAGAAAGCTTTAAGAACTGGTGAAAATTAAATTATGAACACGAAGTTAGCGCATCGCATGGCCAGGCATTACTCAAGTGGAAGGGCTAGAGATCGGGCTCGCTGAAGGAAAGCAATAAACAAAGTATAGGAAGAATTAATTGAGAATGAGACAAAAATGGCGAGAAATTCTAACTAGATTACTGGACATCATTAGATTTCTTTCCTCACAAAACCTGACACCAAGGGGCCATCGAGAAGACATCAACGAAGATGAAGACCAGGAAAATAGAGGAAATTTTGTGGAATTGGTTCATTTGTTAGCCATGTATGACCGGACTGGATGTACATTTGTTAAAAGTTAAACTGGGAAAGAATATCATCACTTTCCATTTGTCACCAGAGGTTCAAAATGAATTTGTGAGCTGATGCTGTAAATGTTTTGGTGAAAAAATTATCACAAGTCGTGAATAAATTGTAAATCAGTGATACGCAACCCCCTACCCGCGGGTAATGCAATTACCCGCAGCCATATATTCAATTACCCAATCGTTAGCATTTTTTTGAATATTTATTTTTATAAGAGTGCATTGAAAATCCAAAATACTAATTATCAATAAATTCCAAAAATTGTGCAACGAATTTCAGCATCAAGGAAGTCATTAATTACAAATATTTTAAAATGTGTGTAATATGTAAAATAAATGTTTTATACACTTAGAAATGTGAGTTAATTTTATACCCAGTTACCCAGTAGAAATTGAAAAATATTATAATTTACCCGATCTTGAAAAAGGTTGCCTATCACTGTTGTAAATTGTAAATTTTGAAATGACTTCTTTACTTGGTAATTTTTAGTATAAGAATAAAAGTATTGCAAGAAAAATGTGAAAATAAAGTAAGGATTTTCAGACAAACAAAAACAAACCTCTATTTAATATTAAGTAAAAACAGTAATTGATGGTTACAAATAATGGGTTATATTAAGGGTGCGGCAAATCTTAGGACCGCCGCGGGCACCAATAACAGTTGCTACGCCACTGAGTATAGTCTTCCCTATATTTAAATAAATAGATTAATTACGTTATAATTATTGTGTGATTGCTGATGAAATTGATTTTGTAAAGTCTGTTGTCATGATACAATAATATGGGTTAGTTGTTTGATATTGAATGTATTATTGAATGTATGTTGATAGTATGCGTGTGTTTGAGAGTGTAAACCAATGAAAAGGCTTTGAAAATGTGAGACATTATAACATCACTCTTTTCCTCATTAAATAGTCGACATTATTGATATTGTGTTTTAATTAATAAATCTTAGAATCGGAATCAGTCATTTTATTTTAAATGGATAACAATCAGTATGACTCTGACGCTGGATGAGGGAACCGCACAAAATACAAAAATCACAATTATTGACGAAAGAAATCTGAGAACAGAAACCATTTATTTTACACAGTAAAAATTAAAATTTTAATTCTATGTACTCGTTTTAAAAACTTTTCGGAGAGGGTGGATTGTGAAGCACTATACATCAGATCTTTAAACTCTAAGATTGATGTAAAAACGGGTCTCTCGAAAACCCTATTGACCGTGTTTAGATGACATAATAATCAATTGATGACATAGTCACTGCATACCTATATAAGATGATTTAAAATTTATTTTTTCTTGAGATTTGACGGTGACGGTTATACCTTCGAAATTAATTGTCTTAAAAAATGAAAAATTATTTTACAAATGGCGTTTTGGTTTATTCACATAATTTGTCATTTTTTAAAATTTTTATGTAAACTATTTAAATGTTTAATACAGTGTGTTTCATTCAACAACAGCAGAATACATTATTCTAACCTCAATAAAGTTGGTTCAATTTAATTATCCAATGAAATAATAGTTGAGGATCTTTGAACAATTGCATTTATTATAGGGTTTTTCGATATTTAATAAAAATGTTGTAATCTTTAATAAAAATGTTGCAATCTTTAAAAAGATTATTTTAATCCTTAAAAAACTTCAACAATTAATTTTCAAAATAAATAATTCATCATGATAGAAAATTGAATAAAAATGTGAAAACTCGAAATTAAAAAAAATAGAATAAAAATTTCTAATAAACTTTAATTTTGATACTCTATGTATATATGTATACATGTACTAGGATGATTCAAAAGTTTTTTTCGTTTTTCTATGCCTTACATTGTGGCAGTTATTTTATATGAATATTCTGTTTTGGCAATATTGATTTTATATTATTTATTATGTTATTGCATGACGAATCTCCTTGTATAGTGTTGGTTTATTCATTAAACGTTTGTTTGTTTATTCTTATCGGATTATGAAGAGCGAAAAATTCGGAATTCGAGTCCTTTTGCGACATTACTGGAAAAAGGCTTTAATGCAGCTGCTGCAGCCCGGGAAATATGTAAAGTAGAAGGCGAAGGTACGGTCAGTGTTCGTGTGTCACAATTGTGGTTCAAGCGTTTCTCAAGGGGTGACGTAAATTTGGAAGACCAACCTCGCTCTGGATGACCATATGTTGTTGATAATGACACTCTACGTCATGTTGTGGAGTAGCAGTCTAGCACCAGCACGCAGACATTATCAACAGAGCTTGATCCTTCACAACCCTCTATCCAACGTCATCTTCATCCACTTGATCTTGTCAATAGACGGTGTTGACAAATTCCTCACGAACTAACAACTACTCAAGCACAACAATGACTTAATCTAAGTAAAGAATTGATTTCTCGCCCCTAAACAAGCGCTTCTTCAGAAGGATCGTCACGGTTGATGAAAAGTTGATATTTTTCCGTAATTTCAACAAGGAGAATCAGTGACTCTACCCTGGTATGCCCTCCAAACCCGTGGTTAAAAAAGACACTTCGATTGCAAAGTTATGCTAAGTCTATAGTGGAATTTCGAGGGGGTGATCTACTTCGAGCTGATTCCAGAGGGGTGTACTGTGAATCTCAACCTCTATACTCAGTAGCTGGACAGAGTCTACGCTATTCTCTGTGAGCGTTACCCGACATTGGTCAATCGCAACCGAGTTCTTCTACAACAAGAAAACGTTCCGGTACACACTGAATGTTTGACTCGTAGTAAAATGCAAGAGCTGCAGGGGTCGAAGTTTTTCCAAACTCTACCTACAGCCTCGACCTTCCCCCAGCAACTAACACCTCTTTCGGAATATGGCGCATTTTCTCAAAGGGCGGCAGTTCGATTTAGTAGAAGAGGTTGAACAAGAGTGCAGCGATTTCATTTCAGAGTGAAATCGAGCAACTGGCTGAAAGATGGTTGAAGACAATCGAAAATAAAGGCCTGTATTTCGAAGAATAAATGTGTTCCATTTACATGCTTTGTTATCTTGACAATATGAGTGGGAAAACGAAAAAACTTTTTAATCACCCTAGTATACATATATATATTTTTTGAAGAATTTTATAATCAATTGCTTTTTATAGATATAGTTTAAGAACACATATCTGGCATATATTTTAATGCACTTTTGTTTTTTAATTGAAAAATAAGATGATACAAATTTAAATATAAAATACAATGAAATGCAAAGATATGAAATATAAAAAAACAAGACAATGACAATAATTGTCACATAAAATTTATTCCATTAAATCTTCTCTCCTTTCACACTTAACTATATATTGTAACAATTTACGATAAAAAGAATCACAGTGAAGCACTGTTATTTGATCAGTTGTCAGTAATTTTTCGCTTTAATTCTACTTCATATTTAACTTTTGCAAGTAGAATTAAGTTTTTCCAAACCGAAAATACATTTTGTATCGGATTTAGAAACAGGGAATAAGGAGCTAAGTACTTAATATAAAGATTTAAATTTAGTATAGTTTCTTTCAATCTTTTATAATGATGGATTATGGCATTATCCATTATTAAAGCAGGGGAAGGAATATCCATAGACATACATTTTGTCTAGATATCAATAAGGGATAAACTTTTCTCCAGTTATAGCAAAATCAAATACTCTGTTTTATATCATTCCATATTTGTTCATTGCGGCCACAACCGAAATATTTCTGCTTCTTACAGCTGGAACAGAAACATATGAAGAGGTTCCAATCAATAAGCTACCTTTTTTCGGACGAGTAACTACAACAAAACCCACTTCGCCAAGCAAAATAAAATATAAACGAATCTTTTTTCTTTTGTTGCTTCACAGTTTCTTCTTTCTGTGATGGGTACCAAGCATTTTAAAGAATAATAAAAAGATCTTAAAATTCGATCCACCATTCTTGTACTTACATTTATTTTATTTGAAAATTAATTTTTTAAGTTAATGATTAAAATAATTTTATTAAAGATCACAACAGTTCTATTAACCCTTAGTAGCCTGATTTACGAAAGTGGTTTATTTTTAATATTACTGTGTTTGCTTGAGGGTCTAGATAAAGGGAAAAATAGCTAAAAAAATCACAATATTTATTTTACGTATTTATTTAGGAAAAAAAAACAGGTATCAATTTTGATACTTCAGACATTAACGCCATAAAGAACGTTTAAAAGATTGGTATCAAAATTGAAACTCTAGGTTATTAAGGGTTATTGATTGTAAGAATTTTTTTAAAGATCGAAAAACCTTATACATGAATTTAAGTTACACATACTTGCACAAGCATATATAGACATACATGCACACTTGCAAACATTAAAACATAAAACATTTTTTGGATATTTAATAATTTAAGGTTCTTTTAACAGTTGATTCTCATAAAACTGAAAAAAATGAATTATGAATTGTAGAGCATTTCTTCGGCGTCAGACAATAACACTGAGCAAGCCATGATGTTCATGCTAAAAAGAAACGTAAATCGTAAGATGTTTAAAAATTTTTCTTGGTTTATTTACTCATTTTGCAGAGTTTCTAAGAATGACAAAGAAAGAATTGTATTGGCATTTAATAAATGACAAGATTATATCCACTTAGCTGACCAAATGAATGTTAGCAAGTCATTCCTCATTTTTGTAATGTTAGTTAAAAATAATATCATATCATATCAAATAATATCATATTAAAAAGAATTTAGTGTGTTCTTAATTCTTTCCTTAATTTTACTTATTAACTTATATCCGTTATAAATATTTTATCGCAGTCTATGGTACCTTTCCCCATGATTGCTATACAAAATTAATTTAAAAATTATTTTCTTTTTTTTAAGTTAATTTGTGTTTTCGTCTACTGGAAAATATTTAGATACATTAAAAAAATAAAAATATTCTTGAACAAAATATGTTTGTATTATGTTCTTTTTATGATATTTTATTTTATAATTAATATATGAATTCAATCAATTGGTTTAAGTTCAGAAAATGTTATACAAAAAATGTCTACCATCTAAAAGTGAGAATTAATATTATGTTTTACAAAATTAGTAATTTTCTGCTGGTGTGTTTACTTACATCTCTAGTCCATGCTTTTTGGAAATTCTTATTTTTCCCATTCGATACAAATAATTTTGCATATTTATGATGCTCTACACTGTTGTTAACAATAGCGAAATATCCTACTTCAAAATTCAAAAGATTTTCTTATACAAAATATATAGTACCCAATTGTTCAGTTGGCATGTACTCACATTGGGATTTCTTACATATGTTCTCAGATACATCTTTATTTTCTACAATAAAGTTGTCATCATAAGGCAAGGACAAATCTAGATCCTTCATAAAACTTTCTTTTGAAAATTTAGTTTCAGAAAAAATAGGAGGTAACGGCTGAGTAACATTTTTTGATTCCTTTTGTTCTACTTTAAATAATGGATTTTTAACAGATTTTTCATCATTATTCTCCTGTTGTATTTATAAAACATAATATAATAAAAATACGTTACCTTTTTATTAGCTGTAGCCGAATCTTTTGAAATTTTTTCTTCGTTTATAGAATTAATTTTAAGCCAGTTATTTAAAGATTTTTCCAAATCAAATATTTTATTTAACATTGTTTGATCTTCGTTAAAATTTCTTTTTTTATATAATTGGTTAACTCATCTTATTATTGATTAATAAATACTTATGATCATTTGTGGTATTCTTTGACAGCTTTTTAATTTTCTTTTCATTAACGTCTTCTATCTCATTCATCAGTTGTGATATTGGGAACTTTTCCGGAAATTTCCCAGAATTAACAGTTTTAGAAGAGGAAGGAGCTGCTTGATTGCTTATATCTTCTATTAATACGTTTTTATCAATATTTTTTTCAACCATGATATTTGTTAGAAAGCTGTCACACTACAATTTAAGGAATACATTATTTTTAATTTTATAATTAACAGAAAAATTGAAACAAACTTTTTTATATAATTTTTATATAAAGTGTTTATTTATTTAATTTTGATTTTTTTTTAAAATTTAGGCGCTGATCATTCGATACGCACTTAAATCATGATTATTAATAAATGTTATCAACTATTAAAAAATGTTTTCTAATTATAACCTTAAAGATTTCACTGCATTTATTTGTGATGACCTTCGTGTTGTACTTTTATTTTTAAACTTCACTTTTCAAAACGTTTTGTTTACCTTTATCTAGAAAAAAACTAAATAAAAGAACTATGTGGTGCTCCAAATAAGTCGTGAAACTAGTATGGAAATAATAATAAAAAAATTATACAGATATATTTAAAATTTAATATAAATGTATATAGGCTAAGAAAATGTATTTTGTTTTAATAATCCTGTTGTGGCAGGGACTGCACGTACAGTTTGCCAATGTGAAATAAAAATGATAACACATTTTTGATACAATATTTATTGCGGAATTCAAACGTTTTTTTCTTTTTTTTTAAATTACTATCATAAAAAATGCCATTAATTAAACAACAATTATTTTTTTATTTACAAAAATCATTTGTCAATTTATTAATTAATTTTTGTACCCGATTAATTTCTATTTAAAGACGATGATGAATAGTAATCGAATGACCGAATAATAATTTAAGATTAAATTAAGTTTTTTTTAATTTTGATGCGTAAATTTGCAAAAATCGACACATATTTATATTTAAATTCATATATATATTTATATATATCTATTTATATAAAGGATCCATATTATGATAATATAAACTCTTGAAATTGTTTTAATCGATCAAAGTAATTATAAATTACGCGCATAATTTAATTGTGATTTAAAATAAACGTTGCTTTTGATTTCCGACTTTTAATGGATAATTCTTACATGGTGGCCACGCCAAGAATCGTTAATAATTTAGCACCGAAGATATTAGATGGGAACAGCGATCCAGAAGACTTCATCACCGATTGTCAACGATTTTTTGAGGTATGTCAAATCAATGAATCAATTCAGATGCTTATGGTGAAAGCATTTATTGGAAGATACTTCCTCGCAACATATGAAGCAGTAGATTCGAAAATCGTGGATTTTGCAGAATGATTACGAAAGCGTAAAGATTTACAAGACCTGATAACTTATCGTAGAGGATCAGACGGCCCCTGCATTTTTCTATAAAGTGGAAAAAATTTTGAATCACAAATGGAACATGCAAGAACTCATGTCATATTTTTTGACCCATTGCATGGAAGATGTCAATATGAAAACACAAATATTGATGCATGAAGCGAAATCCCCAGAAGCAATAAAATCAGTTATTGAGAAGATGGAAACTATCAAATCGGAAGTAGAAATTAATGAGATTGCAAATATTCAAAGACAGAAAACCTTCGCAAATGTCCTGAAAGTTCGTTCTCACTTTCCGATCAACCAAGGTTTTCAAAATTAAAGAAGCAATCAATCAAGAGATTTTAAAAGACATGCAGCATTTCCAAAAGATCCATACAACAAAGTGGTGAAAAGGATGGTAAATCTGTTGTTTGCTATCATTGCAGAAAATCGGGACATATTCGTCAAGATTGTCCAGAAATATCAAAAATTTGCTTTAGATGGCGTGATGTTGGATATATTCAGAAAGATTGTCCATATGTTAAATCTTCCAAATGCAATAGCCATATGCATTTAGGATATCAATGTTTCAAAAATAAAGCCAGAATGCCAACTTGGTATCAAAGATCTGGTCAATTTGGTCGATATGAGCAACAATACCGACGAGACGTGGTTGGAGTAGACGAAATAAATGATTCAAGATCAGTTGAATTTGAAACAGATAGACCGTCAAACTTCGAGGCCCCATCAAATCATGAGATGGTGGGAGCCATAAATTAAAATTTAAGAATATTTTGGACCCTTATATATGTAATATTAGTAGATGTAAATGTATTTATAATAGTAACAATATAAATAGTAATTATGATATTTGTAGAATTTATAATAATATTAATAATAATAGCAGTAATGTAACTAATGTAGAGAGTACAGCATTTATAGAGGATACTAGAGCTAGTACAATTTTGAAGAGCGGAAATCGATGTTTATGAACATCTGTAATGAATTTGAAAGATAGGCTAAATTATAATGTTTTTAATGGGAGGCCAAGCATGTTGAAAAAAATTGGGAATTTGGAATTAAGCTATTTGCTTGATACAGAGGCTCGAATTAATGTATTGGATGAAAAGATTGTTAAAGAGTTACAAATTTTGATGGATAATAAATCTATAACGACGGTAGTTTGTGCCAATAGTGGTATGGAGTTGTCATGAACATGTAGAATTAATGTTATATGGTGGAATTTAAGAATAAATGCCTAGCTTTATATCGTGAAGAGAGTGTTTCCATCTGTAATTTTTGGAAAAAATTAATAAGTGATTTAGGTTTCGAACTTAAATGTAATGGAGTGATAACATCTGAAAAAGAGGATATAATTAACGATTCAAAGACGACTATTTGTGCATTAGACCCATATGTAAGTAAATTTCGATATAATTAGAAAAATAGAGTGCAAAATGCAATAGAGAAATTAAATCTGAATACTAACACAACTTTATATAAGTGCGTCGAAAAATACAAAAAATATATTTATGACTGGTAAATAAGATATAGGGAAGACTCTGTTAGTGAAGCATGAGATTAAGACAATAAGTGAGCCAATATTACAAAAACCCCCTCGTCAATCAGCTCAGTTGGAAAACCATATTGATGAAGCAATATGAAATTTGGAACAACATGGAATAATAAAGAAATGTTCTTCCCCTTGGAACACACCCATAATCTGCATATAGAAGAAAGCAAAAAAGGAAAATCACTTGTGTCTAGACTTTAGATTTTTAAATAAGATTACAGAGAGACCTGCCTCCTAATACCAAATATAGATGAAATGCTAGATTCTTTGAAAGGAGTACGATGGTTTAGTTATGTGGATTTAGGAAACGCCTACTATCAAATGGAGTTGGAAGAAAATTCTAGTTTGAAAACTACCTTTTTAACCAAAACATGACAGTTCTGTTTTACGAGAATGCCTTTCGGCATAGCAGTGGCACCAGCAACGTTTAAAAAATTGATGACAGATGTTATGGGAGATATGTTATGGAAGGAGGCATTAGTTTACTTTGACGACATTTTAATATTTTCAGAAGCAGAAGCACAACATTTGGACAGACTGCACAATCTATTTTCGAAGATTCAAGCTGCAGAACTCAGAAGAAATCATGAAAAGTGTAAACCTTTTCAAAAAGAATTAAAATTTTTAGGTTACATCATTAACAGAGATGGAATTAAGACAGATCCTAAAAAAATCAGAGCAATTCAATATTTCGAAAAACCGAATTTTGTTAAAAAGTTACGAAGTTTCTTGGTGCTATGTAACTATTATAGGAAATTTATTCAACAATATTCGCAATCATCAAAATCATTAGAGAAACTATGTGAAAGTTCAAAAGATAAACTTTATTGGTCAGACTTCCATACTGAGGCATTTAAAACATTGAAGGAAGCATTGATATCGACCCCAGTACTGTTACCCTGACTTTCAAAAAGAATTTATTTTAGATACTGATGCATCACTTGACACTTTAGGTGCAGTTTTGGTTCAAATAAATGACAAAGGTGAGGAACAAGTGATTGCATATGGTTCGAAAACTATGTCAAAGCATGAAATTGGCTATTGTATTACTCGGAAAGAGTTATTGGTGATTTTTTATTTCACCAAACACTTTAAACATTATCTGTATGGTGCAAGTTTTAAATTGCGAACCGACCACAAAGCAATTGAATTTATGATGACCATGAAGAAACCAATAACACCACAATTCCAAAACTGGATGAATTATTTAAGTAGCTTAAATACGGTTTTAAAGTACAGAAAATGAATATTACATCAAAATCTAGATGCTTTGTCGAGAACAGATTGCATGAAATTTGCGCAATGTCTTATTAAGCACGGTGAAGCAAAATTGACCAAATCAAGGACAAGAATGCTTACAATAGATGAAAAGGAATTAAATATTAAAGAAATATATATTAGAAATTAAAGAAATATTAGAAAATTTAAAGAGTGGTAGTAGTATAAATTTTAAGGAATGGTTGTGTTAGAACTTTGACAGACAAAATTTGGACCCCGAAAAACTCTAGGAAAAAACTGCATAACTTTCTTTCATAAATTTTTGAGCCAATATTCCTTCATGAAAGACGAATATAATATAGGTCGCTTTACAAAATAAGTAGAATCAGTGGTTCATAGTTGTCCTACCTGTCAGTTATCTAAAACAAACGGAAGAACGAAGGAAGTATCCTTGATTTAGTATCTCAGCGCCCCTTAGATGATATTTATAAAGATTTTTGTGGACCATTGCCTGTAGTTGATGGTAAAAAAATATATTTTGGGAAATATCGACATATTTAGCAGGTATATAAGTTTAACGGCCGTGAATAGTCAAGATGAATCAACAGTAATTACAACAATCCAACATAAGTGACTATTTAGATTTGGAGCACCCGCAAATATTCATGTAGACCCAGGGAAAGTCTTCGAATCAAAAAGTTTTTAAAAATATGCCAAACCTACGTTAATTACAATTCACCTTTCCAGTCCATATCATCACAGCTCAAACGGTATAATATAACATAAATTTCGTACTATCCGAGATACACTGAACGAAACACTGAAAGATAGAGGAGGTTCAAACTAGGTTGATATGCTTCCGGAAATTGAATTTCATTAATTGAATAGCATTAACGTGTCAAGACAAACCACCACTGGGGTAAGTCCGACGGGAGTAATATTGGGGAAACGTTTAACATTAGATGACTCTCGTTACTATGATTTAGACAATAAAAAGATTATTTAAGAAATTAAAGAAATTGAGGCAAATAAATCAGATAAATCAATTACACTAAGACGATAATATAAGGAAGGTGATTTAGTTCCAGTAAAGATAGAATAGACAGAAAGAAATAGACCGTTATGAAGGACCTTATGAAATAATACGGAAACTACATGATCGATCTGTTGAAATAAAAAATAAAACCGGTAGAGTTATAGCTAGAAATATAGAATGGTTGAAGCCTTTTAAAGAAAGGGGTGTTAGGATAGTTAAATTAATATTATTAATAACATTTAGACAAGTCGCGTTTGTACTTTTATTACAATCACATTTAGAGTCATTATGACTCTCAGAAATTCTTTCATCGTCCGTCATCATTCTAATTAGTTTTCTTATTTTTTTTAATCATGATTATTCGAACAATTTTTCTAAGTCATTTTTTTAAATATATTAATTAATATTAATTAAAAATAATAAATTTTCCCATTTCTAAATAATTCCAAAAATAATAAAAATGTCATCAAATTATTAAAAATACATTTAATTTAAATTTTACCAAAAATATTAAACTTAATTTTAATTGTTAAATTAAAAATGTGAACTTATAAAATGATTATTTTAATTATTTTCGAATAGTCAATCCCTTAAAATTTAAATAAAAAAAATACCAATTTCCATCTGGGTGGGAGAATCACCATTCTAAATTCAACATACTTAAATCAACATACAGCATCACTACATTTACACATTCAAACAATTTAAAATATTCCTCACATCCCCCTCCGTTTAAATGGCTTTAGCCATTCCATATTTCTGATCAAGATTGTTCCGTCATCTAGTTGTATCTCATAACTTCTTTCGTGTCTTTGCTTTATAATTTTAGCTGGTCCCATATAACGGTCATCATCTTTTGATGGGTTAACTTTCTTTATCAATACTTTATCTCCGACCTGAAATATTTGCTTTGCTTCAATAGGATTTTTATTTTCTTTTTCTCCACTTTTTTCTTCTTTTGTGTTCTTACATCAATGTCTGAATTTTCTTCCGAAGATTATCTCGGCTGGAGATATTCCAGTTGTCGCTTGAGTTGTACCGTTTAACATGAATTCTATTTCTGCCAACATTTCTAACCAATCTCTATGCATTTCATCCTTTAATCTTATATTGATGGCGTCCCTTATTGTTCTTAATTGTCTTTCTATGATCCTGTTAGTGTTGTGATAATAAGGGATTGAGTACACTATCTCAGTCTTAAATTTTTTGTCGTTTCTTTAAAGAGTGCTGATTCGAAAGTTTTCCTTCAATCAACGTGTATCTCTTTTGGTGGTCCGAATTTCAAAATCTATTTCTCTAATAGTATCTTCTCGTTTTGGTGTGCCACTGCGGTCAAGCTGATGTACCTACTAAATTGATCGATTATTGCTAAATGTATTGGTATCCAATCATAGTCCTTCTGAATGGTCCGCAAAAGTTCATGTAAATTTTTTGAACTGGTTCGTCGGCAGATTGTTTAATGTGTTTCTCTTTCGTTTTTGCCGTCAGTTTCTTCCTTTTCTGGCAGTTTTTTACGATTTTCTTTATCTGTTGTCTTATTTCATACATATCGAAATCATCTTTTATGTAATTGTAAACTTTCTTACTTCCTGCATGGCATAATATTTTATGTATATCTTCTATAAAGTCTGTTCTCCTTCATAGGTATCCAATATTTGTGATCTCTTGTCATCACGATATTGTTCTTCAGTAGCCATTCTTTTGTCTTTCCCATTTTAATATTTTCTTTAATCTGTTCTATTTCTTCATCATTCGTTTGCCAAATGAACTCTTCTGATTCTTCTGATAATGCTAGAATTCTAGTCTTAACTTTTCCTTTTTTAGCGTCATAGTGCATTGTCTGACATTGTACACATAGTTCACATGTATTTCTCGACATTGCGTCTGCATTGGTGTGTTTTTCGTCCTTACGGTATTCCATCCTCATGTCTAGTCCACTAAGGAAGTTTATCCAAGTTTGGAATTGTGGAGTTATTGGGTTTTTCGTTGTCATCATGAATGTGATGGCCTTATGGTCCGTTTTAAGTAAAAACTTCTTTCCGTATAAGAAATGTTTGAAGTGTTGGGTAAAGTAATAGACTGCCAATAATTCTTTTCTTGTAATACAGTATCCCAGTTCGTGTTTGTTAATCTTGTGGGATCCATATGCAATTACTCTTTCCCTTCCGTATGCTTCCTTCTGTGCCAGTACTGCCCAGATTGTATTAAAACTAGCGTCTGTATCCAGTATAAACTCCTTTTCGAAATCTGGTTATGCTAGGATCGGTGTTTTTGTCATTTTATCTTTTAATGTCTGAAATGCTTCGTCACATTCCTTTGTCCATGTCAATTTTTTATCTTTATTTTTTTCACATAGTCCTTCAAGTAATTTTGCATATTTTGCATAATCCTTCAAAAATTTTCTATAATAGTTCGTTAGCCCCAAGAAACGTCTTAAATGTTTAATGCATGTAGGATTTTGAAATTTTTCGATAGCTTCAATTTTCGTTTTATCCGTCTCTATGCCATCTTTGCTCACGACATATCCAAAAGATTTTGTCTTTTCTAAGATGAATTGACACTTTTCAGGATTTATCCGAAGGCCCGATTCTTTAATCTTTTGAAATATGTGTTCGACTCGTCTGAAATGTTCTTCTTTGTCTTTTGCGAAGATTAGAATATCGTCCAGATATACAACTGCTTCTTTCCAGTTTAATTCTCCTAACACTCTTGTCATCACTTCTTGAAATGTCGCTGGGGCAGCCGCAATTCCGAATGGTATTCTTTTAAAACAATATTGGCCGTTATTTGTCGAAAATGCAGTTTTTATTTTTGAATCTTTCTCCATTTCAACTTAATGATATGTACTCCCAAAGTCGATCGTGCTGAAGTACTTCGCTCAATTTAATGTATTCAGCATTTCTTCCACATTTGGCATTGTAAATGCTGGTCTGATTGTGACTTTATTTAATTGTCGAAAATCAACACACACTCGGATATCCTGTTTGTCTTTTTTCCATACGCATACTAGCGGGAAATTCCACGGTGAACTGCATTTTTCAATAATATCATTTTCCTCGTAATTCTTGATAATATCATCTAGTTTTTCCTCAAAGTGTTTTGGCTGTCGGTACGGTTTTACCAATATTGGTTCTCCTTGCGTTTCAATTTTATGCTTAGTTAGTGTGGTCTTCCCTATATCCCATTTGTCCGCTATAAATATCTTTTTATAATCTATTAGTAATTTCATTAATGGTTCATCTATCTTATCTGCGTAGATTTCCCTTATTCTTTTAAGTCTGTCTCCGTCAGTTAAAGTATCGCGTATTACCAGTACTCGTTGTATCCTGTTTCTTTGTTTAGTTTTATGCTGAATTTATTTAGAAAATCTATTCCTGCAATCATTTCGGGTTCCAAATCTTTTACCACAAAAAATCAACTGTTTTCGGTATTATTTTAATCTTAATCTTTGATTGTGCTATTCCGTAATTTACTAGTTCCGAGTCGTTAGCACAGTGTATACTTCTTTTGTCTCCTTTATTTTGACATCTTTCATATTTTTGAGTAAGCCTACTTTAATTACATTGACTCGTGCTCCCGTATCCAAAAGACATCGTACGTTTTTATTCTTTATTTGAAATTTTATACTAGGTCTCGCTTTCAGTTCTTCGTATTCTATTTCAAACTTTGATATTGTTGAGGTCATGTTAAAGAAATATATATATATATATATATATATATATATATATATATATATATAAATCATATACTATACGGTAATCTGTGTTTTGGAGTGTTTTGCAAATATTATCAAATATTGGAAATATTTAAAAAAACAGCAAAAGACGTTTGAGGCCCCACTTTCGGTCATTCTTGGGAATGAGGAACTATTTTGCTTCATTCCCCGGGATGGTTCTGAGTTTTGGGGGCCTATAATGTTGCCTAAAAATTATATAAAAAAATATTGATTCAATGAAATATTGAGTTTATTGAGTATAAACGTTGGGTAAGATAATTGAGCACCGAACACTAAACGAATACTTCTGATTTCCGTGTTTAAATTCAAATTCAAATTAAAAACCCAACATAATATATTTGGTGAGCCTTTCGCTCGGATTCAATTGAAGATTTTACTAAAAATTCGAAATATTTGTGCAATAATTTTTCAAAGCAAATCAAAATTATCAATCCAATTCCTTGTTTTTTTTCAAAGAAATTAATCCGAAAAAGTGACGAAATATAATTTAAGAAGCAAGAAATTTGAAAAAGAGAAAATGATAGAGGAAAATCGAGAGGTAAATAATGATTTTTCAAGCTTTCAGTTAATCAATATGGAGCAGATCCTATCGAATTTTTCGATTTTATGACAGACTACTATATGTATGCTTGCGCTTATGGATGGACAGACAGAGTCATGATTCAAAGATTACCTTTATATTTGAAAGGCGCAGCCAGAGAAGCTTTTAATCAAATTGATAAACGTATAGTTGTCGAATGGGCAAAAATAAAAGATTTATTAGCAGAAAAATTAATCAGTGGAGATATTGGACGAATTTTACTCAAAAAATTTTATAACAGAACGCAACAAGCCAATGAATCTGTAAGTGAATTTGCTTTTTATTTATCCCCTTTAGCAGAAAAAGCGTTTGGTGAAAAAGTTAATTGGTCGGAACAAACAGTAAAGCTGGTTGAAGATCAATTTTGGTCCGGTGTTCAAGGAAATATCAAAACTGCACTGAGTTTGGTCGAATACGTGAATTTTGACAATTTGGTTAAAAAAGCGATGCGAATCAAAATGAATTCAAACATTGTTCCTACTCGTTCAGTCTTTGCTACTGCGATGAAATCGTTTGAAAGACCACAAAAACCGATCAACAAAAGAAGTGATTCTGAAGACGAACAAGACGAGTATGTTTCGCCAAAAGTAAGAAGATACAGACGCCAGGATGAGAGCAGAACAACAAAAATTAATAAAAATCAAAATAATGACAATAATATGGGAAACAGAAGTTCTAATTTCCCAAGATTTGGCAAAGTGCAAAGAAACAGCCCACAAAATTATAGAAATGATCAAAGAAATTTCGAACAAAGAATACCAAGATGTTTTAATTGTAACAAAGTTGGTTATCTCAGTAATCAGTGTTGGTTTAAAGATCAACCTTTTCAATCGAACACAACAAATATCAAAACATGTTATAAATGTGGTAAAAAAGGTCATACGGCAAATGTTTGTCGAACAGCGGTACTCCATCGCCACAACGTGACAAAGTCAATCTAAATGGCCAGATTCAATGTGAAAAATGCAAAAAGTATGGTCACATAGCAAGATCATGCAGAACACCATCAAAACCATATTCGCTATCAATTCTTAAGAAGCAAATCAAATTCCAAGAAATGAAATCGTTTGAACGTCCATCCAAATCAATTATAAAAAGAAGTGAGTCTGAAGATGAAAGTGATGGTTATGTTTCTCCTAGAATGCAAAGATCCCAACAACCAGATGACAATAGGAGGACAAGGAATCAATATTTCCAGCATAATAACAAAAATATCGGAAACAGAAGTCCTAAGTTCACCAAATCAAACAATTTCCAACAAAATGATCGCCCAAGATTTAGAAATGACCAAAAACAATTTGACCAAAGAATTTCAAGATACTATAATTGCAACAAAGTTGGTCATCTCAGTAATCAATGTTGGTTTAAATAACAATCAAATCCACCAAATATATTATGTTGGGTATACAATTCGTAATATTCTTTATTTATATTCAACTATTAATCTGACTCCAAATAAACAA
This sequence comes from Girardia tigrina, assembly GCA_001938485.1. Classification (NCBI taxonomy): domain Eukaryota; kingdom Metazoa; phylum Platyhelminthes; order Tricladida; family Dugesiidae; genus Girardia; species Girardia tigrina. The sequence goes on from MQRK01228705.1 coordinate 68,479, forward strand.
AAGGTTTCTTCCAACAATAATATATAAAGAATGAACACAATTCCTTTTAATAAACTTTATTCGCAAATGATACTTGAGCACAAACTGAAAATGAAACTTTATCACCAAATCAAATGTTTGAAGCACACTCAATCAACACAAATCAATATCGATTTAGAACGAGCAATATCTATAATTTAAATTAACAAACTTTCTCCCTTACAGGATACTCGATTTGTAATTATAAATAAAATAAAAAGATTACTGCAATTCATTATGAATATAAAACTTTAATGGTAACAGCAAAATATATTTTAGTCCGAAAAATTTGTGTGAATGAGACTAAAATAATAATTGTTTATATACTAGTTTTCCCTAGCCTTGAAAGTTAGTTTGCTAAAACAAATCTAAAAATTTTTTCAAATTTTATACAAATTTATGAAAATAATGTAAATCGAAAATTATTGATTTTCTAACAGTGAATTATTTTTAATTAATTTTTTTTACAAAACTTTTTGATTAAAAATTTAAATTTATATTTTGAAACCCCCAACAAAATTATCAATTGTGAAGAACGTTACTACAGAGGTTTCCCCAGATAAAAACGCGCAGATAATCTATTCAGAACTTATCGTTAATGGATAAACCTTCATGAGACGTATGGGTTGGTGATACTAATTGGTGATATCCGTTATACTATGTCAATAACTGAGGTTTTTCTGGCTATCTCAAACAGGATATTTTTGCAAGTGTTTATAGTGATTGTTAATTGAAAGAGATAGACAAAAAATATTTTCTAAACTTTTTTAATCAGCTCTGGAATTAAGAGTTTCGTTCTTCCATCATCAAAATCAAAATAGATTTAAGAAATTTCTAAGCCAATCAAAATTTATTAATCATCATAGTCAGAACAAATAATTTTTCAAACGAAATATATTTATACAGTGCAGTTAATGATTATGTAATAAAGGCGTCATCTGTACATCATTTAAAAACTCCCAACAACGTTGCAGAGAATGCAGTTTAAACGTTAATTTTAAGATCCAAAGATCTTAGACATAACGCTTCACATGTCCCTCTCTCCAAATAATTTTTAAATTGAGTGCACAGAATTTTAAAGTGTTATGAATTTATATCTCCTTTATGTGCATTCTTCTATGTCATGCAATGTTACTTCTACCTTCATTACGACTGTTCCTGGATTCTCTTACAGAGATGATCCTAAAATTAACGTTCAAACTGCATTCTCTACAACTTTTTTGGCAGTTTTTAAATGGTGTACAGATGACGTATTGATTATATAATTATTAATTGCACTATATAAGTAAATTTCGTAACAAAAATCATTTATTCTGACGATGACAGTTAAACCGTCAAAATTAATAAATTTTGATTAGCTTGGAAATTTTTTATTTGATAATTTGATAATTTTATTCAAATTTATTCACGATTTTAGAAACAATATATTTTTTAAGTGAATCTTCACTTTGCATTTTATATTATGCTAAAAAGCGATAGCCAATTTTTTTTATCTTAATATGTACAAAAGAATGAGACTATCTAGGAAGATCATTAACTGACAATATTCAAAATTCTCGAATCTAAAAGGATGATAGGTCTTTTGATACTACTCCGAGACCGATTGAACAATACCAATGTTTAGAAATCCAAGTGAGAAAAGTGGAAAAAATGGGTTTAAATGCTTGAAATAAGATTTAATTTATGCATTTACCCTTCAAGGATTTGCTAATCCGAGACTGTGAAAAGCTTTTAAATTATAACCAAGTATATCGGAAGAGGAACGTCAGATAATGAATATAATTTCGAAGAATTTGACACATAACCAATCGGATTGAGAATGACATTAAATAGTCCCATGTATTTAACAGTACTGAAGAAGACGTTAAGTCGCGGTTCAACGTCAATTTGTAATCAAAATCAGAAGCTCCAGAAAATAATAATCATAATAATCATAATCATAATTAACTATCAAAGTTCATTTACTTACGATAATAGTCATTGATTTATCTTTACACAGATTTTTTAATTCTACTATATTAACGTACAGTATTTCTACTAATTTTTCATTTTTATTTATGGAGTCATATATCCAATTATTATCTTCTTTGTCAGTAAATTCACTTTTCTTAAAGTCCTCAACTTTTTGTAGAATTTTTCTAATCAGTATTGAAACTGGTCTAAATACAAAATTAATTACAGATATATTTATTGTATATATTATTTGATATAATATATATTATGTGATATCCAAATATATTTTAAGACAATATATTTCGATGGATCTACCGTCATCTTCAGGTCACTAATTAATAATCAATTCACCTGTATATAAATACAAAAATGATGATTATTGCATGAAATTATGCTAATCAAAAATTCTCAATAAGCTGGTTGAGACTGCCGATTGAACATTGATTTTAGGGCAACGTGACCTAATTAACAATGCTTCACACGACACTCTCTCCCAATAACTGTCAAAATGCTTACACAGAATTTTGAAATTATCAAAATTAACATCACATTTACATTTTTTCCTATGTTCATGATCGTCGAAATATATTGTCTTAAAATATATTTTTAAATGGATGACTTTGGTTATTAAAAGAAGATTTTCATCCGGACTTCGTTTTATCAATTATGTGATATATTAGGTTTTTTAAAATATAATGTCGTTTTTTGACCTTAATTTTTAAAGACAAATATCTCAGTGTAGAATCAACTTTATTAATCGAAATAAAAATCGTTAGCATCAATACACTTTTACCAACTATGCACTAGTTTATTTATTCCGGTTACATAAAATTCTGGTTTTATGGAGGCGATGAAATCGTTGAAGGTAGTTTTAGCATCCTCTTGATTTTTGAAGTATTTCTCCTGGAGGAAAATGTTTTTTTTCTACTGAAAAAGTGATAATCAGTAGGCGAGAGGTCAGGTGAGTATAGTTGATGACTCAAAGTTTCGTAGCTAAGTTCTTTCAACAGTTGCATTGTCAGACGTGCGATGTGTGGCCGAGCGTTGTCGTGGAGAAGAATAGGCCCCTTCCTATTGACTAATACTGGTTGTTGTTGTTGAAGTTTCTGGTTAATTTTGAAAATTTATTGACAGTTTCAATAATGTAGTCATCTCTCTGCCGTATTTTTTTCTCCTGGATTTAAGAAGCTATGATGAATAACACCGGCTGCATACCACCAAACAGTCACCATTGTAAGTAGCGTTTATGCCACTTTCATTATTATCACATTCTAAAGCCATAATTTAACACCACCAAAAATTTATTAATATTTACAATTCATATACTTAAACAAATTTCTTGTTAATTCAATTATTTCGCCCAAAATTAGTTCATTAAATTTTTTCGATTAAATTTTGAAAATATACAAAAATTTAAATCTAAAATAATTTTACATTTTTTTTACAAAAATTTTACAATATTAAATCTTAATTAATCTTATATTTTTTTACAAAGAATTTTACAATATATAATCTTATATTTTTTACAAAAATTTGGCCAAGGATCCTCAATGGTGGTGTTATTTGACATGGATGGACATAGAATTGCGTCAAGAGGTGTTGAATACCATTTATATGCAAGTCTCAGCCGGAAATATCAACAAAGAACAATTGTTTAAGATAGATTTAATGGCGGTATTAGTGAAAATAATACGAAATTCGGAAATTCCAGACATTCAATTATTAGTTGAAAATATCGTACTCGCTATGATAAAAATGCTGAACAATGACGGGTCTTGTATTACATTTGAGATTTTCGAAAGAAATGTTTTCAAAAATCTTATGGATTGCTTCATTTCTAATACAATTCAGGCCAGAATTCTGACACTTAATAGTTTAAACACGATTGATAAGAATCTTTTGAATGAATTCTTCGATCAGTTGTCGCTTTACATTTGGATAGCAAAACACGATGTTGATAAAACTGTTGTAGAAAAAGTTGACGATTTATGGAACAAATTATCTCTTTATGTCGACGATCAATTGGTGTTTAAGCTGCAAGATTTTGTAATACTGCCTCATGATGGTATTATGACTGGATCAATCAGCGCTGTCACTGCGTTAATTGAAATGTATGACGATCAATTAGATCCTTTAGTTAGGAATATTTTACAGCTTAAATAATTTACATTTTCTTACAAAAATTTACAAAATTTTAATGTAACCAAATTTTACATTCTTACGAAACTTAATCATAAAATTAATTAATTTAAATTTACAATAACCATTTAATTAAAAAATTATTTCTGAAAATATTAATCCGTTAATTAAAATTTATTTAGCTTATTCTATAACTTTTATTAAAATATGTTAATTGTTATTACTGTAAACATATTTTAAATAAGTATTTATTATCATATTTTTACTTACATTGTAATTGTTAATTTATTTCTTTTAAATTTTCAAATTAAAAAAAATAATAAACTATTTTGGCGAAACTTAAAACTAACCCCTCATAACCATGATTTTTTTTTGATACAATTTCGGCTTCGGAAAGGGTTTCGGAGCTTGATCGTGGTCCAACCATTGAGAAGAACGTCTCCAATTTTCGTAGAGAATCTAATTTTCATCACACGTTACGATTCGGTCCAGAAACGGATCATTCTTGTTCCGCAGAAGAAGTGAAGACGATGCCTAAAAACTACCATGTTTTGATTGTCATTTAATTCGCATAGAATCCATATATCCAGTTTTTTCGATTTCCCAATGTCACGCAGATGGTTTGAAATTTTTCATATCGTGACATATAGTTCCTCCACAAGCTCTCGAACTGTTGTGCATGGATTTGCTTCTACTAGAGCTTTCAAATTTTTATTTTCAATAGCAGGTTTCCGTCCACGGCTATCATCATCCGTGAGGGTTTCATCTCGTTCTTGAAATTTTTTGAGCCAACGGTGTAACATACGTTCGTTTGTGGTTCCATCGCCCAATGCACCGTTGATATTACTGACGGCCTCCGTTACTTTGTGGCCAAGTTTGAATTCATATAAAAATTGTTCGTAATTGGCTTTTTGCATATTGACAACTAAACACGTTACTTTAAAGTTAATATTTAAACAAAGTGTCATAGAAATATAGAGTTTTTCATAAGCTTTAAAATTGTGTTTAAAACATAAATAAATGATAAAGCTTTATTTCAAAACATGATCAAAAATCAGGACCATTCAAAAACCAACATTATTTTTTAAACAACCTAATATATGTAGAACGAATAATAATGAATAAATGAATACAAACACAAATGTTTATTTAACAACACCAATAACGCGCACAAAGGAAAATGTCAGTGAATATTAAAACTAATTAGATTCAATCTTTTATCATGCTTTTAATCAACATCCCCACCAGAATCGTACGATTCTTCATCAATAATGTAGTCATTGAACTTGACTGGTCGGCTGATTTCTCTCACACTTCGTCTGGATGCTTGACTACCTCCTTCGACTGCATCTTTCACAGTTGGCCTTTCATCGATGTCGTTTTCTGATGTTTCCAGTGGTAATTTGTGGACTTCCTCTTCCCCCTGGGGTCGATGATCCGCGAGGTGACGCGGAAAACAAACGTTGTTTGTTTCTACTATGTATGTTTAATCCGATTTGTAACCCGTAATCACCCCTGGAGTCAATCTTTCAGTACACCTTGTCTTCATATGCGGTTTGACGAAAACGAGATCGTTTATCGAGAATTTGGTGTTAATAGCGATTTTATCGATTACCTTCTTGTTTAAAAGGTTTGGTAGTGTGATTTCATAATTAAAAATCGAAACATTTGGTATTATACCGCTTTCATTAGGGTTGTTCTTATACCAGTAAACAGCGGTTTCAATTGAATTTACTGTTTTCTCAGCCATTGATTTAATCCACCTATGATTTCTCTCTACGATGCCGTTTCCAGCTGGTCTGTTTACGGATCTATATGATATTACTATTCCTCACTTCTCCATCAGCTTAACAAATTTATCACCATAAAAAGTGGAAAAGTTATCTAGTAAAATTTCGCAGGGTGGGTCTCTTTGACACAGTATATATTAATCGTTTCGCAGATTTCGTTCTCACTTTTGTTTTTTATTTTTGTCTATATTGCCATTCTTGATGGATCTGTGTCGACTACCGTTAAGTATTTGTCATTGTAAAACCTCTTAACGTCCAATGATCTTTGCCAGTTTTCAGGAACATCCAGTGTACCTTTTGTCCATTTCACTGGAGCTGGATCTATCGATTGACAAGCATTGCATTTTGCGATCACCTCCTTTATAGCTTCGTCTGGTACTTGTAAATTGTATTTTTCCAGCAAGAATTTCGTTCTTTTGAATCCAAAATGTCCGATTTCGTGGACCTCTTTTGTTTTATCTGAAATTTGATCAATTAAGCCCTACCTACTTCTTTTGGAATTCTTGTTAATCCGTTAGAAATATTCCTATTTGACTCCACATAATCAATAATAATCTCCAGAGAAAATTCGTTTATCAAATCTGAGATCATTTGCAGTCGTCTTCGAATTAGCATCTCGTTTCCTGCCTTGGTTGATACGTGCCTTTCCCCGCTATTGTTTCGTATATCCAACTGCATACGATCTTACTATCACTCTTGATATCTATCTTGGTAAACTCGTAGGACATGACCAATGTAATACCATTCACAACGGCCTCTAGTTCAGCTAGATTGATGTGCCTATTGTCATCCTGTTTCCTTAACCAACTTGCATCTTATATAACCTGCTAGATCTTCCACTGCTAGACAAATCCCGAGAGCAAAATTACTAGTATCGCACCAAATGGTGTATCGTTTACGAATGTCTATTTCCCATTTACCGACGGCTGGATAATTTTCTTTCACTGAATTAATGATCGTTTCCAAAAATTTCGCAATATTATCGGAACGATAGAGTCCCATTCCCCAGCTGTTTGGCTTTTCAAATAAGAACACGCTACTCTCAACCACCCACAAATCGGATTTATGCCGATTAGTTGTCCACATATCACGTACACGTCTCTCTGTGTCATCGAAGTCCTAATTGAGGATACATCGTTGGTATCTTTGCAACATAAAACCTTCTTCATTTTGTTTTACTGTCAATCCAAGAACGCGCACTTCGTTTTGAATATTTGGACGTTCTATTTCTTTTGATTGCAACCCATATTTATATAAATGAGCATTTACCTCTTCAGTAGTTACGACAGCCTCGTCAATGAATATATCATCGATGTACGAATCGGTGCCTTCACGTATTTTATCTTGGCAAGAAAGTACCTTTTGAACAATTTTCATCATAATAGTTGGAGCTGCATTCAAGCCGAAGCCCATGCGAGTCATGGCATACCGTATTTACTTATAAAGAACCGTCTGATAGGGCCATTGTTTCTCAGACACATTGATCTGAAGATACACTTCTTTCAAATTCATGAGTGCGAATCTGCTGCTCTTCGTTCTGCATTTTCGAATTTTCTCGAGGCATACCGTATTCGACCCACTATAGACATCAATGAATTCATTCAAGGCCCGGTAATCCATAACCGGCTGCACCTAGTTTTTTTATTGAATAACAGCGAAAATTATAATCGTAGCGTTTGGTGGTCCTAATTTGCTCTCATCATATACCACCAAATATCCCTTACTTATCCAATCATCCACAGCACGCTCGAAATCACCTTTAACATCAGATTTCGGCCTATAATTAGTATACTTGTTGCCACATGACGGTTTCATATCATTTTTCCACGGCAGTGCAACAAAATTAGACTCACTAATGTTCATGTCAACATTATTAACCACCACCGCACAACTTAACTTACCAAAGGTTGCCATGCCATCTCTAATCAGCACCTAACCCAAATCATTTATAATGTTTAACCCAATAATTACCTAAACCCTTGTAAGCAATTCCTTCACACACTCTGTTAAAAACTTGCGTCAAACAATCTCGATATGAATTTTCTCTTTCTTTCCACCTAAAAGCTCACCATTTAGTGTTACGATCCACTCGTCATGCGCCTGCACTCTATCCTTTACCCCTGAAACACTACACCCTGTATCTATCAATTCATTAAATCGCCTACCTTTATAAATTACTTCGGTAAAAATCATAGAACCATTATTTGACGAGAAACAATCGGTTCCCATTAATTTTTATCTCCTAACTCGTTTCCCGAACAATTTCTTGCAATGTGCCCAACCGCATTACATTTGAAACATCTTGTTTGATTATATGGCTGATAAAAGCTTTTCTGGTCGCTAACGTTCGCCACAACACAATGTTTATTGAACCTTTGCAGCACTTTATAGGTATTTGAGTGACCAGCACTAACACCACTGCGTTCTCCCGTAGTAATAGTCTTATTACTTCCAATGAAACCTAGTTCCTTACTGTCGTGAATTTCTAATAATTTTCTACTTTCACCAATCATTTGCCGGGCATCGGTGTACTCTTTTTTTTACCAATTCTTGCGCCACACGCGCAGGTAGACCGTTAATGAAGGCCATAATAATTATATCCACACTCGCGTTTCCAAGAGACTATATTGAATTGTAGTACAGTGTCTACTCTCTCAACCGCCAAAAATGGGACTTCACAAAAAAATTTTATAAGATTGAAAATGTGTAAAGAAAATGGCGGTTGAGAGAGTAGACACTGTATACATCTACAGATTCCCCCTGTCGATATTTTTTAGTATTTAACTTACAATATGCGACAATTTTTGATATTTCAAATGCATTTTTCATTGCCAGTTTGATTTTCTCGTATAACACGTTGATTTTGTCGGATAGGTTGGCGTACATGTTGTACGCTTCATCATAAAATAGCAGCAGTACTATTTTTTCCAAATGGTCGCAGCTTTGGATCGAGCATACAAGTTTAAACTTATAGAAAAATTCATTGACATCCGAATCGATCCCGTTGAACTTCCGCGATACTTCCAGAATTAATTTGTAGCTCCGTCATACCCGGATAGCTTGTAGCACGAATAATATTGAATAAATGAATACACGCACAAACGTTTATTTAAACACACCAATAACGCGCGCAAAGGACAATGTCAGTGAATATTAAAACAAATTAGATTCAATCCTTTATGCATTTAATCAAAAATATAATAGATATTATTTGAAATTTGGAATTAATTTTTGTATATATATAGTTGGAAAAAATAGTACCGTGTTGTTAATTCCTACGAAACCAATTACTAAGATGGATTGTTCTAATTGAGAAATGTCTGAAGTCGCATCAACGATAATAGAAAAATATTTAGCTTTTGTGATTTTGGCTAAAATATGCTTAATCACAACGAACTGCAAAATGAGAGAAACTCATTTTGAGTTTCTGACGATAAGTAATTAACTCTAATTTTCTTATTTTCCTGTTAATCTTTTTTCACATTATATAAATGACTTTTGAGTAATGTATCATAATGAATAATCAATTCAGGTATTCCCAGAAAAATTCCATTCTCCAATCAAATTAGATTCCCCTCTGAGAGCTAGACCTCTTTGTGCTAAAAAAAGTAGAACGTTCACAAATCTTATTTTCAAATTCTTCCATGGCTCCGATTATTTTTGTAAATTTTGAACAATTAATTTATCAACAGTATTTTTGCTTTGAGTCAACATAGAAGTTATTCGATTCCGAATAGTATCTTTTATAGTTAGACGTTTTTTCATGTTCAGAGATTCTTTGATATAACTCTTGATATAATACTCTTGCCATTCAGAATCTTTGATTTTGTGGTAATTTTGAAAGAATTCTGCAAGGGCAAGGCTCTGATTGACTTACTCCATGATAACCAGGCACTTTTAACCCGTTGCAGCATTACCTAATTGATATTTAAGGACATATATTGGAAAATTTAAACCAGTTTTATCGGCTTGAATCTGATTTGGAAATTCCCCTGGATCCTTCAAAATTTCTTCATTTAAAATTACTGAATTCCAATGTTTATATGAATCACTATCGAAAAACGAAGGAGAATCTCGTTAGATCTCTGTAGTAATATCGTTTTCAAATCTTTCAATTTTATTAACTGGATCTTCTTCATTGTTCTATGGTTTAGAAAGAATACCATTAGCTTCAATTCCTTCTGTCTGATTTTTTTATTGACTTGTGTTGGAATAAATCCCAAGCTTTCCAATATATATATATATATTGAAGCTATTACAATGTAGTGTTCACTAAATCGCATCAGCAGTAGCAACCAAGTAAGAGTTTTCTTTAAGTGATATGTAATTTAATTTTTTGATTTTTAATTTTGAAAAAAATTCTTAATTGGATTTGCGACCCTTGAAATTTTTGAGATTGAAAAAATTCAGACGTGCATTAAAAAATTGTAATACAATGAACAATTTAAAAAAATCATTATAAAAAACTGTGTAGAATTTAATTTCTAATTGTTTAAACAATAAAAGATTTAGCGATGTCAATAAAATATGGATTGCCTAATTATTAGTTATTATTAAATATATATATATATATATATATATATATATATATATATATATATAT
>MQRK01228705.1:82972-94050 GCA_001938485.1 Girardia tigrina
TATGTACGTGTTAATATATGTAAAATTTTAAATTGTAATAAATGTTATTTTTCTGTTGTACATTCATTTTTTGAACTTTATGTCATTTTGTTCTCAAATAGCTGCCGCACCCTGTATTTAAAAGTTATTTTTAGAATTTTTTTATGTTTCCTTACTTTGAAAAAGTGAAAAATACATACTTTATTAAGGATTCTTGTTTATTTATATTAGCCAACGTATTTTCAAATTGAAAATTTTCTACTTCTTGTTGTAGATTTACTGATGATATTTCAAACGTATCTTCGCTAGATGTAAAGAAATCATCAGAAACTAACTAAATAATAAATTATTTTGTACAATTATTTCATATTTCTAAAAAATTACATCCCACACAATTCCGAATAATTCAATTGGATTAAGCAAAGTTTCTTTTGAATTGTACCATTTAATGGATAATTTACCTTTAGAAGGTTGAACAGAACTAACACACCCTGCAGGTAAATTCTGAAAAAAATAAATGACAATTGAATTGGAAATTATACTAAAGATAAGATACTATAAATATTATGTTACTGTAAATGTACATTTTTATTTTCTTTTCTGTTTAAATAAATTTGGATTGAACTATTAATAAGACTAAAAAAATCAATTAAAATATTGATCGACAAATTTTAATTTTAATTAAAAGAATAAGAAGTTTCCTAGAAACCATCATCATTTCAGCATTTCCTTAGCAATTCTCTCAATTTCCAATCAGTAAAAGAAAGTTCCGAAGAACAACAAGGAGATCCGAAAGAGATAATAATTAAACAATTCCGTTTTTTTTTCAACAAAAACGAAAATTAAATAATAATTATACACTATAACTATTCCATATTTCCTTAACCAATCCTTTCAATTTACAACCATTCAATGAAAAAAATCAAATCTCTAATTGGAGACGTTAATAATCAAGATGATCTGAGAAAGGAAATAACCTAACGATTCAGTTCTAACGAAAAATAAAGCAAGTACCGTGTATTTCTTTAAAAAACCAATCGACCTGTTTCTCGTTGTTGTGATCGAGAAAAATTTCTTTTCTTCTTGGATATCTTTCCGTTATAGTTATCAATATTATTATCAATATATTTGTTAAAGAAAGCACTTTCAATTATTATGAATTTTTGAGATTGTTTCCTTTTTCAAGTACCATTTTGGAAATTGAAAGTTATATTTTTTATTACTATAAAGTGGACATGTTATTCTTGAAGTGAATACGTCGTCAATCAATATATTCAGTATAATTAATATTGCTCGTTCTAAAATATATTATTTTTATTTTAAGAGTAACACGATAGATAATTTTTAAAAATTGCACGTTAGGACAACCAAATCACTGTGATATAGGCCAATACCAAAGAAATCCTCTATTATTCTTAAGTCAATACATGCATCATCCACATAGTTTTACTTTGTAAAAATGTTTGTGTATAAATAGTTGGCGATAAATGTTATTTTTATTAATTTCAATTAAGTTTATAAGTGAGCCATAACTTGTTTCCACATGATACAAAAAAAGTAAATAATATCTTATAAAAACATTTCAAGCTTTTTATATGGAATTGCGATTAGTCACAATGGGTCGATGCGGCTCGAACACTTAAGAAGTTTGTATACTTCTAATTTAAATTATACTAATTTGAAAAATTTAGGTGTGAATAAAATGTCCTCAAACTCGTACAGTTATAAATTATACAAAAATAAAACTTTGAATTTATAACAAGCAAACCACATTGGTAAATGGACAAATATCCTTTTCTTCATTATCCTCATATACTGTTAGACACTTCCTGAGCAATTCAACAGTAAAAGAGACCATTTTCGAAGAAATTTGCATCTTTTATAAAACAAATCGAGGATTTATTCTGTGAAACTGTTATCAGTTTAATAACTTTCACATGTTTTTTGTCACAAAATAGAAATAGTCGAATTGTAAGTAGAATCTTTTTTAGAGTTTAGGTAGTTTTGAAGAAGTTTCACTTCTCACAAATTTGAATATCAATATTTAAAATCATAGATAAGATAATCAATCGTTTTTTATAAACAAATCTCAAACAAAATTTCTACTCCCTTTAATAAGTTAATAATCGAATCACCGATATTTTATTATTTAAAATAATCTTTCATTTTAAAATCCCGATTAAATTTCAAAGCTCAAAATTAGAAATAATATTTAAACCAATTTTAATTATAGACCCTTGCTTTAAATCATGAATTTAGCCTTTTATTTTCAAATAATATTTAGTTTTAAACTATTTAAAACATTTAATTCAAAATCATTAAAAATATTTAGCCCCAAATCATTCAGTTTTAAAAGCTATTTGAATACTCAAAAAATTCTTATTTTTTATAATTTATATTTTAGAAATTTTTATTTATTTCAAAATTCAAATTCAAAATTCTTACTTTTAAAAATTATGTTTTAACATTTATATTTCATGTTTTTAAATTATTTAAATTTCGAGCAGCAAAATGAAAATTAACTAACTACTCAAAATAACTATTTTAGTTTTAAAGTGCTCGACAATGCTCACTTCCTTACGTTGTTTAGGTATTTATTTAAACTAGCATGATTCTCTTCTACTAGTGTTATTAGGTTGGCGAAATACTTTTTATTCATCTACAGAAACTTCTACTAGTGTTATGTTATTCGGAGCTGGAACAGCTTTCCCAGATGAGCTTTTTCGAGAAACGATTGATACTAATCTCGACGCTCTACATGCCACCAGAAAACACTTCCTTTCCTCTGATACGAACCCATCTTTTGGTAACTCTGCCCAGAAATTAACTAATCTGCCAAGTTCAGTGCTATCAGCCAAATATGTCTGGATCCGTGAAAAAGATACCCACCATATGAAGCCTCATTTCCTGGATCATTTCCGGTAGTTTCTATTAAAGCAAAAAAAATTAAGTTGCAAAAATTAAAATTCAGGATACTGAACAAACCATCAATCTCGAGTACCTGAAGCCTACATTCGGTTTTTCCAAACACGAGATCCCCCCGAACTCCGTTCTTCTCAAAGGGGCTATGTGGTGATGTCTCATTTCACCACATTCAATAATATTGAACTTCAATTATGTCACATCTCATGACATCACTATAGTTGAAATTCCGGTGATTTCATATGTAATGACATCACAGTAATTTGCAATTGTAAGGTCCGATGCAATTGCATAAACTGACCCCAGGGCATATTATATAATATTGCCCTAACATAAAAGATCGAGGATTTCCAAGTTAATTCTGTTATCAAACCCCGATCAATATTTTATTTAATAAATTTTATTCCTTAGTTTGAGTTCTTTCCAGTACCAATTAAATTAATATTTTAAAAAGTCATCTTGGTAGGAGAGACACAATATAAAACAACAAACAATTCAAAACATTTCTCATTCAATATAAATCTAAATTATTAAGTGTTGGCGTTCTTTCTAAGACAAAGAATAATTTCTTTTTGTTAACGATTTATATATTTTAAATTTAAATATAAAATAAATTAATAAAAATATTTTCCATAGCTTACTACCACTTTTCTCGACTTTTCGGGTAGAAGATTCATACCTATCAAAAAACACTTCGTCCTTAGAGGCAATTATAAACTCCAGATTTGTTTTAATATTGTGTTTTGGCACAAAATTGAATATTAATAAATTTTGCGATATTTTGTGTGATTCTTTTATAATGGGAAATACTTAAAGCCTTGAAATTAAATTATTGATAGAATTTTATATTCATGAGGGTGATAAGCCACCTTCACCTGTGTTATATTTCAAGAACAACGAATTATGCGATCCAAAATGATACTTCAGCAACAATGAACGCCGCAATATACAATAGCGCCACAGGCCCGTCAATCTAGTTGCGCAGCAATCAGACGCACGAATAAAGCAGATATTACTATCAATACGTATATTAAGTTCGATTTAAAATCAGCGCCAGCAATAGTTATTTAAACACCTTAGCTAGATTGTTTTCGATCATAGTCTAAAATTTAGACTCTAAATATTAATCAATATATTATAAAAAATTATTCGGGTAATGTAAATATACAACAATCTAAAAATGTTGAAATGAACTTTTTTTTCTTTTGGTGTAAGGAATATATGCATAAAGTTTTTAAAAGTTTTCATATAGTACACCAAATAAATTATATTATCATACACCGTATAACACTTAAGTGTAAAAGGATATAATATATCATAACGGTTTTTCAGTACCCCACAGGAAAAAATAGAGATACATTCATTGATAAAAATGAATTATATAAATATCTGCATTTATTAAAGTTTACTTTAATTAAAAAAATTAGAAAAAGAAAAAAATCATATAAAGTTTAAACTTAGAACAGATCAATTGGATTACTTAGAAAAGAAATATATCGTATGAAACAAATAATAAAAAATAAATTAAATTTACTGTTTTGGAACAAATAGACGAAACTGCGACAATATCTCCCACATGATAATGGTGTTTTCCATGATGCTTTATATCATAACTTCCACATTGCTCAGGTTTTCCAAACTTTGAGCACAAACTAAAGTTTTTCAAATTTTAAAAATAAATAAGTTCATATAAGTTCATAATATACCTATCGGAAAAAACTCTAAACCATTGTACAACAGAAATTCTCTCAGTATTCACTGCTTTGATTACACATCCAAATGATATATCAGATGAAGTGTCATTCGAATCCTGAATTTTCGCAGCTAAAATGAGAAATAATTATCAATATTTTGGTACGCAAATTTACAAGTTGAGGTTGAGTTGCATTTTAATTAAATGTTGAGCATTTTATTTGTTTAACTAAAAATATAAATAAATCAATTTTAAACAACTGATTATCTTTTTGTAAAAAGTTATTGTAGCAATGAAATCAATCAAAAATCTCAAGAAATTCGATAGCGAAGAGGATATTGTATGTTATTTCAACAAAGTTGAGTTCAGCATTGAGTTTGATGGTTTTGAGGAAAAGAAGTAGCAAATTTGTATATGATATTAGACGGATTGGCATATGATATGCGTAAGAAATTATCGTCAGATTATCAAAAATGCTAAGTAAATTAAAAGCGAATTATGCTGAGTATTCGGTTTGAGAGAATTTTATTCCAACCTACTACTTGGTAAAAAGAAATTTCTTCCTTTGTCTTCGTGGTCATTGTCTTTGTTTGTTGGTATTCTATGCATGTTCCTACTACCTCCATTACTGTTTTCCTTTCTTCTTCCATGTAAAACTTGTCCCTCAGATATTCGTCTACTTTTTCTGCACCTGCATGACACGATAATCTATGTGTCCGTATGATTAAATCGTTTCGTTTTTCTTTTGGTATCTGTAATAACTACACAGTAACACTCCTGATTATTAACCAAGATAATTTTTATTTTTTTTATCTCATGTAAATATATTTGTTTTTTTTTGTATGAGTCTGGCAATCTTTTGTTTATGTAATTCATACTTTCCTTTCTTTTTGTGATAAAAAAAACATTCAGTCTTGTCTAACACGATACTTTCAAATTTTAAACGCCTTTCTGCTATGTATGCGTTATGCTATGCTTTCAATCATTTACNNNTGAAATTTGTAGATTATTTTATTTTATTTTTTTGGATTAGTTTATTTAGAAGAATAAGAAGATTATATTATTTAAAAGATAAAGAAGAAAGTCAAGAAAGAAAAGAAAGCCAAGAAGAAGAAGCTTAATTATATAATTATAAAATTATATAATAAAATAATAAAATCAATAAAAAGCAATAAAAGAAATAATTAAAAACGCTTAACTGAATAAATTCAAGAAGAACTGTCAAATGGTGATAACACCGTTTTTTCTTGGGTGATTATCAGACCAACCTACAAAACAACTTTTGGATTATTTACATTAATTTCTGGGACTTATTTCCTTTCGAAATCTATGTGTCTGTATTTTTCAAATTTGATGTAAGTAATTGTTGTACCAATTATATAGTTGTTTGTTAAAAACTAACATTTTTTTAATCGACATTCGTTTATTTTTATTATTTTCACCTATAACTAAGCTCATTAAAAAATATCTTTTTGATTAGCTTAGTTTTGTTAGTCATTTAATCAATTTTCTTTCTGTTAAAGTAACGCGAATCTTGGTTGTTAGTTGACTAATCAGAGTCAACTAATCTGAGTACAAACAATTATATAATTGGTACAACAATTACTTACATCAAATGAAAAAATGGTGTTATCACCATTTGACAGTTCTTCTTGAATTTATTCAGTTAAGCGTTTTTAATTATTTCTTTTATTGCTTTTTATTGATTTTATTATTTTATTATATAATTTTATAATTATATAATTAAGCTTCTTCTTCTTGACTTTCTTTTCTTTCTTGACTTTCTTCTTTATCTTTTAAATAATATAATCTTCTTATTCTTCTAAATAAACTAATCCAAAAAAATAAAATAAAATAATCTACAAATTTCACCAGTAAATGATTGAAAGCATAGCATAACGCATACATAGCAGAAAGGCGTTTAAAATTTGAAAGTATCGTGTTAGACAAGACTGAATGTTTTTTTATCACAAAAAGAAAGGAAAGTATGAATTAAATAAACAAAAGATTGCCAGACTCATACCAAAAAAACAAATATATTTACATGAGATAAAAAAAATAAAAATTATCTTGGTTAATAATCAGGAGTGTTACTGTGTAGTTATTACAATATCCATTCTTTTTGACCTGCTCTCGCTTGGCTCCTCGAAGTCACTGCTAACAATCTGGTCTTATTCTTACCCTTTTTGCTTCTGCATGTTCCATTTGACACTGAGTACACGTGTCGCAATTCCGTCTTGATAGCATATCCGCGATGTAGTGTAGTTCTCCTTTCCTGTATTCTATTTCTATATCCAAACTAATCAAGTACATACATACACGTTTGGAATTGAGCTGTTAATGGATTTTTTGCATGAAACATGAACGTTATAGCTTTATTGTCCGTTCTCAGTTTAAATGTTTCCCGTACAAGTAGTGATTAAAATGTTGGCAGAAGTAAAAAATTGCCAAAAGTTCTTTTCTTGTTATGAAATATCCTCTTTCGTGTGCTGACATAGAATGTGATCCATATGCTATTACTTGCTCCTTGCCTGATTCACCTATTTGCGACAGTACCACCCCTATGCTGTCAAAACTGTCTGTATCTAGAATAAACTGTTTCTTGAAATTTTGGAAACTTAATATTGGTGCCGTTATCAATGCTTTCTTCATGTCCTGAAAATCTATTTCACATGCATCTGTCCAAATTAATTTTTCTTTATTCGAGCCACACATTCCTTCCAATATTTTAGCTTTCTTCGCATATCCATTTATAAACCTTCTGTAGTAATTGCAAATTTCTAGAAAACTTCTAAAATTTTTGATACATGTGGGTCTTTGAAAGTTCTCTATTGCTGCTATTTTCTGTGGATCTGTCTATATCCCTTTGTCATTTATAACGTGTCCTAAGAATTTGACTTCTTGTCATAAAATTTTACATTTCGATGGTTTGATTCTTAATCCTGTCTCCTTTATTCTTCCAAATACTTCTTTGACTATCTTATAATGTTCTTCCTTTGTACTTGTTGCTATTAGTATGTCGCCAGATAAACTGATGCTCCCTTCTTTATCGGTTTTAATACTTTTTTTCATTAGTTCCTGAAATGTTCCTGGGGCTGCTGCTATCCAGAAGGGTATCCTTTTAAAGCAGAATTATCCTGATTTAGTGGAAAACGCCGTTTTTTCCTGTGATTCCTTGTCCAATTCTACCTGGTAGTACGCGTTTCCTAAGTCTATTGTGCTGAAATATTTGGTTCCATGTAGCCTATCTATTATTTCCGCTATATTTGGCACGGGAATGTCTGTTGTTGTATCAACCTACAAGAAACAAGCTAACTGAACCGGAAATGTGAGGTGAACTTGTTTCGTAATCAATACAAAAATAAAAATAATGACCAATTATTATCGCAACTAAACTTTATTTTGAACTATAACAGAAGAAAAAAAATATCAAGAGAATTGAGTGTTATATCAAGATAACCAGAAATCAGGTTTGATAGGGAAATAAGAATAGTTAATATATCACTAACTGCTTATGTTCAATGGCTTTTTCTTTAAGAATATTGTTGGAGATAATGGAGTGCAATAAATTCACCTTAATTTGATGAAAGGTTCTTGGAATTCTTGTCGGAAAGAACTATTCTTGTCGTATTTGATGAAGACTTCGATGGTAAATTGTAGGAAATATTTGAGTTCTTGGATAATAGAGTTCTTAATCTTGCTTGTCTCGAATGGATATACCAGGAATTGCTTCAGAATAGAACTTGAGCGTAGCTATAACACTTGGATTAAAGGCTAGACGTTGAAAATCCACAAAATAATTTTATTACTAAGGTATTTTATTAATCAATTTCGATTGATTTATATATATTTCTATTTAGTATGGCCAAAAAATAGGAAAAAAACAAGGGCGATTAAATGATTAAATTAAGTGGTTTAAACTAACTTAAATTAATTAAATTAAATTATTTCACTTATTTATTCATTTTGTTTTATTTAAATAAAAATTATTTTGATTTTTATTTTTGTATTGAACTAACTGGTTTTACACCTGTCTCTTTGGGATAAGGTTTAACTGTCTGAAATCTAGACACAGTCTGATTTCGTCCTTGTCTTTTTTACATACTATTGGTGTGTTCCATTGTGAATTGCATGGCTTTATTATTCTATTTTCTTCTAGATTTTTGATTGCTTCCTCGAGTTTTTCTTCTAAGTGTACTGGCTGTCTTCTCGGTTTTATGTTTACAGGTTCCCCTGTTGTTTCTATTCTGTGTCGTAATAAGTTTTTACAGCCGATATCACAATCATTTGCCATGAATATGCCTTGATATTGGTGAATTATATCCTCTAGTGCTTTATCGTTTTGCGTATCGATCATTTTCAATGCTTCTTTTCCTCGTTCTTCGTCTGTGATATCTTTCCAAAACTTTGCCTCGATTTAGCATATGTTAATTTTACTCGTATCCAGTTGTTTATCTTCTTTCCATTTTAGCTCTATTCCGAATTCCTTCATTAATGGCACACCTCCAATCATGTCTGGTCTTAAATTCTTTACAATTATAAATCTTATTTTTCTGATTTCTTCCAAATTTTTATCAGTGTTTCTATTTCTCCTCTAACATCCATTTGTAACCCATTTGCTGCTGTCAATTTCTGATTTGTTTGTTCCATTCGTATGCTCTTTATTTTCTTAAGTATTTCTTCGGTCATCACGTTTAAGGCTGCTCCCGTATGTAATAGGCATTCAATCTCTGTGTCCTCAATCATGACTCTAATACTTGGTCGGCCCTCTAATCTGTTGTATACAATTGGTACATTTTCATAATTAGTTATTATCAACAATTCTGTTTCATTATACGTGTCTTTTTTTATAAATTTTACCACTTTGTGACTTGTTTCTGGTTCCTGATAGAAGCTCGGCTCTCTCATGAATTCTGACTTATTTTTATCAATTTTATAATTCATATTATTTATATTTAATTTATTATTTATTTTATTCATATTATTAAAATTATTACTACAATATATATAATTTATATGATCTGGTCTGTGTTTAAGAAAACTTACTTCAATGCCAAGATCGGTTCCTCGTCGTCTTGGCACGATTCGTTTTTTTTCTATATTTTCTCGCTCTTTTCGGTATTCTTCCTTCTCCATCATCGCGATCTGTCTTCCTCTTTTAAATCCTCTTCTGTAGTCGTCTGAGTTCCGGTTTCCTGAGCTTTTTGTTTGTGCATCTGAGAATTGTCGGCTATCTCTTTGGGTTTTCCTTTGAAAATACGTTCTTCCTTGATATCGTTTATTCAGATTCATGTAACATTTCTCAACTCTATGTTCTGGATTGTTACATCTTCCACATCTTACCTTTTTGCATACTCGTCGCACATGACCTTCTTATCCATATATATGGCATGTGATCTTCCTCTGACGTTTACATTCAAAACTGTTATGTCCAACTTCCTTCCAGTTCCAACATGTGATGTTGTTCTGCATAGAAGATCGTCTTCCAAAGGAATCTCCTTTCCTCGTCATGTTTCTTGTTTCCATTTCCGTTGACGTACCTGTTTTGACCACATCTCTATATGATGGTCATATTGCGTGCACCGGCTTTTCCATTC
Organism: Girardia tigrina; assembly: GCA_001938485.1. NCBI lineage: Eukaryota > Metazoa > Platyhelminthes > Tricladida > Dugesiidae > Girardia > Girardia tigrina. The sequence goes on from MQRK01228705.1 coordinate 93,164, forward strand.
TCCGGACTTCGTCTACTTTCTTGATGATGTCCTTCACTTCTGTTAATTCTTTCACTTCTCTAAATCTGATTTCTTCTTCACGTCACTATCTTTTGATCCATGACTCAGAAGGCATTTCTCTACCTCCTTCTTTGTCACTCATGTTTCATCAATTTTGCCGCCAATTTTTTGCTTTAACGAAGAATTCCTCCACTGATTCTCCAGATTTGATTCTCACCTTGATGAAAACACTGATGATCGTTCCCGCGTACGATGGGCGTGAAGACGCCGCAATCTGGATTGAGCGATTCCGTGAGTGCGCTGATACGCTTAATGAAAATAAGTCAGTGATGCTGCTGCTGGTACTGACTGGCGAGGCCTCAGTGGTGTTCCGATGTTTCAACGAGGTGACGCGGAGGGACTTCGAAAAAAGTGCAGCCGCGCTCACAGAAGCCTTTGCCCCGAGCCCGAGAATGTCATGGGTGACGTTTGCATCCCGGCGGTTGGTTCCCGGTAAAAGCATCGACGTTTTTATGGCCGAATTGAAGCGATCAGCGGCCGTAATCTGCAGCAATGAGCAAGGCTGAAAGGCCTCTGATGGTTGTAGTCGCTGATGGCTGTAGTTCAGACCACCAAAGGGAAAGTGCGGCCGGTACTTGACTATCGGGCACTGAACGAGTTTGTTTCAAGTCACACGTTAGAGAGCCTTGTGTGCGCTGATAAACTGCGCAAATGGCGGAAGATGGGGACGTCCCTCGAGGTTATCGACTTGAGGCGGGCATACCTCCAAATCAAGGTGGACCGGAGCCTGCGGCCTTACCAAGTTATCCACTATGAGGGTCAGGTGTGGTGTCTAATGCGCCTGGTGTTCGGGCTGAACGCCGCGCCAGTTTTAGGCTGGAAACAAA
>MQRK01228705.1:94100-109818 GCA_001938485.1 Girardia tigrina
CCGCCGGTAAAAATTGACGAAGGCAGAGTGCTCGGACTTGCTGTAAGCAGGATTGGCGGTGAGCTGCGATGGCGCAGAGACGGCCAGGTTCCGGAATTGCCGGATCGAATGACGCGACGAAAATTGTTCTCGTGGGTTGGACAGCTGGTGGGCCACTTTCTAGTTTGTGGTGGGTTGAGACCGGCAGCAGTTTCCTAAAAAGAATGGCCTGTGACGGTGGTTGGGACGAGACTGTGGAACCGCGAGCAGTGGGTATCGCAAAGAAGCTGGAGGAGCAGCTCAAAAACGAAGACCCAGTGAACGGAAGGTGGGAAATACCCAATCACAATCGAGGCCGAGTGTGGTGTGACGGGAATTCAATCGCAACCGGTATCTCTATAGAGATAGGGGGAGCAGTTGTAGAAGATGCGTCATGGCTGCACAAGGAGGACGATGTCGCTCACATCAATCTTTCAGAGCTGGAGGCGGCCAACGAGGCGATAAAAGCAGCAGTCGCTTGGGGGTTAAAAAAAGTAGAAATCATAACCGATTCTGCCACCGTATTCTGGTGATTAAGGAATGCAACAAAGGGCGACGGACCAATCAAATCCAGCGGGATGAGCGAGCTTCTCGTAAAGCGGCGCATCAGCACGATCAAGCAGACAATCGAAGAGGAGCAGATAAGCGTTGAGTGGAGGCTGGTTGGCTCAGCAGAAAATCAGGCAGACCGTCTGACTTGAGTTCCCAGCGAATGGCTTACCGCAGTAAAATAAAAAATGGACGTGGCAGCAATGACAGTCGATGAAGAACAGGGGCCGACAGACGGTCTAAAAACGCTCCACAAAATCCACCATTTTGGGGTGAAAAAAATGTCATTCCTGGCGAGGAAACTGTGGGGCCCATGGTGCGTGACCGAAAAGGAAGTGGGAGAAGTGGTAAAAGGATGCTATCAGTGTGCATCAATCGATCCAGCACCGGTCAGGTTGGAGAGGGGTGAGCTTGGCGTCAAAAAGATATGGCAGCGGCTTACCATGGACGTGACACACACCTCAGATGGGAAATACATGACGCTGGTCGACTGCAGGCCAGGGCGGTTCGCGATTTGGAGAAAAATTGCATCAGAAAGCGACGGAGATCTTTGTACGGCTCTAAGAGCGGTGTTTAAGGAGTTCGGGCCACCCCAAGAGCTTCTATTGGATAATTTCACGACACATCGAGGAGCGGTAATTCAGAAACTGCTGTCAGAAATGGGAATCGAATCGCGATTTCGGTGCGCAAATCAACCCAGTGGAAATGGAATCGTCGAACACTGTCATTGGACCATCAAGCGCATGGCGGCGTGGAGCAAGAAGCCAATCCCCGACGGTAGCGTGGTACAATTTGGCAACTCCAAATTCGGCGGGCGTGATACCGGCGTCCACTGTATTTGCACAACGGCGGCGACTGCCGCTACTGATTGACTTTGCCGTACGGCCCCAAAATGACGACAAAGTCGTGGAAACGGGAGAAATACGAGTGGGAGACGAAGTGTTCGTGAAACCGGTGAAGGCATCATGCACGACTCAGTGGAGACGTGCAGTACTGAGTGGGATTCGCCGACCTAATCAAGTAGAGATCGACGGCATTCCATACCACGTGTCGCACGTCAGGCGTGTGCCCATGGGCGCGACGACAGAGCGAGCGGAGAAACTTTCAGGCCTACAAATTGCACCTTCAATGACGAACACGGGTTATCTCAGTGACAGTTCAGACAATGAAGACAAACAGCTGTGGGACCGAGAAAGGGACGACTGCGAGAGCAACCAGCTACCGGCTGACGAGATGATCAAACCGAGGCCGCAACGAACAGTTGTCCGACCAGCAAAGTTCGCGGACGACGTTTGCGCAGGGGTGAAGTCAATAAAGAAAAGCGGAACCTTGCAGTGCACGGACAGCGTCTGTGTTTGTGCCTTGAAGGCAAGGGAGAGTGTGATTTAATTATTTTTGTTTAAATTGGTGATTCATCAGTTTTGGGAATAATTCAAAATACAGTTTGTCTATCTGTTAATTGTTTTATTTAATTCCAGTTTTCACAAACACTATGAATTAATAGATAAAGATGAAAAATTATTTGTATACTATATAGAATATAATATAAAGTTGTTGAAACCTGATAAACAAGAGGAATCCGATATGTTACAAAATTAAAGTAATAATTTCGAAAATAATGCATTGAATCATTAAATATCAATAAATTTATTATTTAAGTTACATGGCTATTACCAGGTCTTTGCAAAATAAAAATAATAATCAATCTTGCGTTTCTAATAGGATTGAAACATAAATAAAAAAATTACGATTTTTCAAAAATAAAAATTTTAATTTCTAAAGGCAAAATTTTTTTAAAAGGTCTACTAAAAATAAAAATACGATTTAGTGAAAATGAAATGTTGATTTTATATAAATGATATTTTCTATATTGTAGTATAGATAATTACTAGTTTAAAATTTCAAATAATTATTTGATAATGTTAAAATAATATTATATGCTAAATAATGTGTTAAATTTATAAATATAAAATATTCATACGGTAGCAAATTATAAAATTCACTTATTTAGGCTTACTTCTTTTAAGTGAGACAAAGTCTCCAGGAAAAAAATCATATTCATCAATTTCAAATACCTCTGGGATAAATACAATGCTTGGAACACTGCGTACTATATTTCCATCTTGCCAAGTGACATCCATTAATGACTCAATTAAAATAAGATGAACTGGTACCCATGTACCTGCGATAAGATTTCCAAAATAATTTACGATCATTTCACGAGTCACTTTACATTGTTGATAGTTGAGTTTTTTCAATTTTAAAAGGGAAGCTTTTGATTTTATATCTTTAATTGATGAGACTTTACTTTCTTCAACAGAATTTGTATTTGCGTTAAACAGCTTCCTATCTGTAAAATGTTATTAAAATCAATTTAAATAGCCTTTATTTACTGTTATTTGTTTCTTTCAAAATTGCTTTATATCGAAAATAAGATTGATCTTTATTGCACCGATATTGTAAATGATGATAAATACTTTGAGTCCTTTTATTACAATGAAGGGATCCTTTTATGAATCTGTCCGTTAATGGAGATAAATAATTTTGATTATATTGCTTCTTTTCTGACTGAAGTAAAATAGTAAAATTTTCAGTTTGTAAATAACCATAAAATACAAATTTCAAATAAAAAAGTTATCTGATTAAATTTTTTTTCTTTAAAACATATCATTTGATGATAATTATGAACCGAAAACAAACTTTTTAGAAAAATTTTAAAACAGACGTGTTTCAAGAAATTATTATTCTTTTCATAATCAGGCCAATTCTATAGTGATTAGATGCAAAAATAAATTTTCAAAAAAATTTCAAACTAATTTATCAAACAAGTAAATAAAAAAAATAAATTTTTTATACCCATTCTTTATGCAGACAGATTTCTACTTTGTCAACAAAGTTTTAATTAAAAAATATATTAAAAAACAATAAAAAAATAAAAAAATTAATATAAACTACTTATAATTTATAAGAAGATATTTTTCAATTCATATTGTTCAGGACCTCCGATGGGACCATTTTTTTTCAATTCTGAGACCATAAAAAGTTACTTTTGATCAAATTTTCACTTTATCATTTATTGTCATCGAGAATGAGTACGTGTGCAAAGTTTGGAGAAAATTGTGACAAAATTTCGAGTTGAAATACGTAAAGATATCCTGGGATATACATTGAATGCTCAAAGCTATGGTCGCTGTATAGAGCATCTTTGACTTGTGTTGGAGATTAATGTTATTAACCGGCTACTTGTGCATCTGCCGTGACTGTGTCGGTAAGATTTTTCGTCACTGCATTTGACATCAGTTGGCATTGTGTTTATGCAATGTCGAGTTGGAATATTTGATATTCGAAATTATGCACATTTTGGTTAAATTTTTTATAGTTGTATCTGAAAAATGTAATTTGTTTTTAAGTAGGTTGTCATTGTGAGGAATATTTTTTAATGGTGTTTATTGTGTGTGGTTTGGCATGTTGTTTTAGGATTGTGTTTCTCCCACCCAGATGGAAGATTGATATTTTAAATATTTTAAAACGTCGGGTTGTTAAATCAATTATTAAAATTTAAATAATCACTTTCAAATTAAACTAATATTTCATAAATAATATTTTAATAATATTTTCTTAAAATAAATAAAAATTATTTTAAATTTCAATTATAAATTACTTTTATAATAATTAAATTGTAATTTAAATTTGTTTGAATAATAAGACGTTAAAGAATATTATTAAAGATTATCAATCAAGAACGATGACGAGCTACGCAAGTTTTACAGAGAATTGTTCTAGTGGCAATTCAAATTGTGATATAAATAAATGTAAAGAAAACCCAATTAATGTTCTTAATAGTCATTATCGGCGGGACAAGATCCTAAACAGCCGACAACAATTGCTCCTAATATCACAGTCCATCCTTTATGAGCCGCCTTTGCCTCATTTAGCAGACTTTTATATTTCTATTTGTTGTTATTTCTGGCATCTTTAAGTACTTTGATTGTGTTATAATGGATTTTATATCTGTGAGCTAGAGTTCTTTGGTTCCATGGTTATAAACTTGTAAATCAACGCGACATCCCGACACAGACCAATCACACTCTCGATTCATGATGATTTTTAAAATTGGTTTCTCTGCAAGTAAAGCATTTGTGACGATTTCTGCGATTGCATTATGTCTCGCCTGTATCAGAGTGATGTTGGGTTTACACCAACATAGAACATGGATCTGTGTTTCTATATCTTGACCACATGCCCTGCACAACGATTGTTGTCTTGGTTTTTTGGCTTATAATTGGTTGGTAAACTATTAGTCCTTGCGCTGTGTAAAAAGCGCCCTTACTCAATGGATAGTGACTCGTTGTAAAGTACTTTGGAGCTGAAGTTGTGTTCTGCCAATGAGATGGCTGACATTCCAACCATCCTTTGTTTGCTCCATTTGTCAAATTTCATTTTGTTATATTAGGGTGAACCAAAAGTATTTTCGTATTTTCTACGTCTTTTTGTTCAGTTTTTTTCTTATTACCAAATAAAGATATTTTATATACATGTGTTATATGTTTTTAAAGCTCTTGAACTGTTCTATCACAATATACAGGGTGAGTCAGAAGTCACCGGGCAGTAATTATATTAGTGATCCAAGTGTACAAAAAAAAGTTTAAATCGATCAGTCGGTTGATTTATTGGTGTAAACTCACTAAGAAGATCATGTGAACAGATCTTACAAATAGTCCATTTAAGTCGATAATTTCATCATTTAACAAACCTTAAAAATGGTAGAGTCAAATAATTCCAAACTAATAACTGAAGAACGCGTATTTCTCATAAAAACATTTTATAAAACGGACAACAAAAGTGAAATATGTAGACGATTCCAAGAAAAAATTGGTAGGGCGGTTAAAAGAGACACAATAGCGAATCTAATTTACCACTTTGAAATAACTGGTTCTAGGAAGCTCTTCCTAGATGTGGTAGACCTAAATCTGTTTGCAACTCTGAAAACAGACAAATTATTACATATAATTTTACGAATAGTCCTCGAAAATCCTCCAGACGAGCATCACAAGAGCTTAGCATTTCTCAAACTTCCATTGTCAGGCTTCTGCACAATGCTCATTTAAAACCTTACCGTCAACATTTACTCCACTCCGTGAATGAAGATGATTATGACCGTCGAGTTGAATTCTCTCAGATTTTTCAACAATTTTGCCATGAGGACGCTACATTTCCGGAGAAGATTATTTGGAGTGATGAGGCAACCTTCAAGCTCAATGGTCAAGTCAATCATCACAATTCTGTTTACTGGGCCCATGAAAATCCGCATGAAATCCTACAAAAAGAAGTCAACGCAGTTGGTGTCGCAGTTTGGATTGGAATCACTGCTTCCGGTCTGGTAGGGCCGTTTTTCTTTGAAAGTTCTGTGACAGGTGATAGTTACGTGTCAATGCTTAACAATAATTTTATACCCTGTGTGAAGAACTGGCCGCTTGGGGAGATGTAGTTTCAACAAGATGGTTGATAAAGGTGAGATGACGCGATGTTTCGTCAGAGCACACCATGTTCCTGTACGCTTGAATTATATATTGTATAGCGTCTTCATCTCGTGCAGAGACAAAGCCTAAAACACCATTTTTCTTGTCAGCATAAATGCAGTCATTGGATGAATTTGGGACCGTTCCACAAATCTTCTTCAAATAACAACGAATTTCCACGTCAAGGCCGCTTTTAAAGATAAATTTCGTGGTTTCGTGGTGGCCATAATCCGTAAGTTCCCTGTTTGGTATATTATAATTTCGAAAATAGAAGGTGAATCGTGAGTGTATAAAGATTCTATACGCTTCTATTTTCTGCCAGGGAAATAGTATTGATTTGGTTATTTTTTTCAAGTCCTTAATAGCTGATAGAAACAGACATTCAGGAGTGAATTTTGTCTTTCTGATAAAGTCTACTCCAAGATAACGGTAACCTCCTTCATCTGTGACTATAGGTATTGGTATGTTAATAATATGTGTAGGGATACATTTTTTGGGTTTGACCAAGCTACAATTAACCCTTGAATGCATCTTGTATCAAAAATGATACAACAAACGTTTGAAAGTGACATGCATCCAGTTTGTGTAAATAATTGCTGTCCTTTGTAAATAAATTATCTTTGTACATTTTTGTCTATGACGATTATAACAAAACATGTCAAAACTCCCGCCAATATTGATATAAACGTCAAAATAATATAAACAGAAAAAAATATTTCATGAAAAAATAAAAAATCATGCATTTAAGGGTTAAGTTAAACAGTAATACAAATTCAATCGAATCTAATTTAATTAAATTTAACTTATTTTTAACTTAAATTTAATTTCTTAATTTCTAAATTCAAATTTCCTTGTATCTTGTACCAGAGTTATTGTATTGTATTTTATTTTTTTATATTTTGTATATTGACTTTTATACGTTATTTTTATGTTTGTGTGTGTGTTGTATTATTATTTTTATTATTAAAATTTTTATTTTCTTTGTTGTCTGGTTGGTTTGTGTCATAAAAAGATCCAGACCAACAAAGAATGAAAAGAAATTATTAATAATTGAAATGAATATTGACCAAAAATGAAATTTAAAAAAATCAATATTCAATAATTAGAATTTAATAATTAGAATTAATTACCTGACGACAAAGTTGAGGATTTGGGCTCTCTAACAATTTTTGCTTTTTTTGTATACCAGTCAGTGATATTTTGACTTTACTAATTGACTATTATTATACGGCTCATTCTATTATCCAAGTCAAGTGCTCAAGAATCTCATTTTTGTAGTTACGGATGTTTGACCGATTATTTGATTTCCAAACGGTATTAAGTTATTTGTTTTTTGGAAACGTTGATATATTTTTCGTCTGAAGTTAATTGGTGACTGAATATTAAAGTTTACTGAATTGCAATTGAGTTTTGTTTAGCCATTTGAATATTTATTTTAACTAAACAACTAAATTCATCTAAGTAGATTACTACTTTAGGTTAATTTAGTTTATTAGATTTTGGTTAGCCGAATACCTTTTTTTTAAAGTGATAACTTTTAATTTTCGCTAACCTAATCTAGTCATTTAAAAATCAGACGAATTACTATCGTACACTTGGTCTATCCCAACAATATGGATTGATTTATTCATAAGAGGAGTTGATAAATATCAACATTTGGCTGGGTTGAACTTCATAGAAGTCCATTCAATCATGTCACATGCAGATGAAACCATGGCTTGTAAACAAGAGTTGCTGGTTGCAACTAGTGTAATATCATCTGCATATGCCAGACAAGTAATCTTACCAGCCTCGGTGTCAATACCAAAAGCATCGTTATCTTGTAGTGTAGCCAAAATTGGATCAATGTATTGATAGCGGACATCCTTGTCTAAACCCCTCCTGATTGATATGTCTTCAGTCGTACAATCATTGCATGAACAATCTGAGTACAGATTTGCAATGAGAGAGCAGAAGAATAAATTTTTCTGAAAAAAAAATTTTCAGAAGAAAAAACCTTTTCTTCGGAGAACTTCTAATATATGATTAATTGGAATGTGGCCAAACGCATCAGTTAGATTGAGAAATGCAATGTGAAGATGTTCATATTCCTCCAGTAAAATTCTCATGACGTTATTGTATTCAAGGCACCCATTTGATGGTCCGATGCCTTTTTGCAACTTTGAAATTAAATTGTTCTTCACCAGCTGTTGTTCCAGTTGAGTGCATAGGCAAGATGTGAACAACTTGGCAATGTATTCCATCAGGGCTATTGGTCTCCATGATCCTATATCTTTGTAATTTCCTGACTTACCTGGTTTAGGGATCATTACCGTTAGGAATGTCTTCCAACTGAGTGGAATGACACCTGTATCAATGATTTTGTTAAATAATGTCACCAGAAATTGACAATCTAGGTCGCAATAGTCAATATCTGCATAGCCAATAAATATACCGGGACTAGTATTTTTGGTGTTCTTAAGTATGTTGGCAATCTCTTCTGGAGTGACATGCTGAAATTGAAATTTTGGACCAGGTTTGATGTTTGGTGCATTGCTCCTGTCTGTTTCAGGAGGATAGTCGCTTTTTGATTTGGTGTAATTTGTAAGAGATTCCAAAGATAGCTCTCTGTCAACAGTAGTGTCAATTAGAATTATTTCCATGGCCTTTTTCGGTTTTATTTTAAAGTAATGACGTAGATTTACATCCGTTTTTTTTTCTAATGTTCCTGATTTTTCTTGATGCATTGAGATTTTTTACCGTTTTAATTCTTGATTGCAAAATGTAGTTGGTAATGAGCGAGTTCAATTCTTCAGCACTTTTGTGGAGTTAGCCGCTATTGTCTCTGAGATTTTTTTGTAACGCAATTCTCTGTTATTCTTTTCTTTAATAGTTTTTTCTTGTCGCCTAATTTTCATTTGAACTTTCTTTTTAGTGATGTTGTAAATTATTTCTCGTACATCATTGTTGGGGGGGTTATTGTGATACAATTGCCATATAGAGTTGGCAATCCAATATCCACTCTCTGCAAATTTTTGTGAAGTTGGTAAATCATTGGACTGTTTCAAGATCCAACCTTCACCTCCTAATCGAAAGAAGGAGAGAAGATTAGCATTGATGCTGTTGATTGCCAGTTCTTGTTCCAGTGTTAGGGATTTCATGACATTATAAACTATGGTAGTTTTGCTGTTAACATCAAAATCTACTAGAATCCATTGCAAGTCTGATATACATAACGGACAAAAAACTTTATCTATATTTATAAATATTTTATATGATATATTACTTTTTATATATGATTCATTATTTTTGGCAATTTGATAAGTGGCTTGTGTAGATAAGGTGAGCCACTTATCGATAAGCGGTAACATACTTAATGATTGTATTAATAATATTCGATATTTGGAAATATTCAAATCGTCGGAGGTTTATAGTTGTTTTCCTTTAGTTATTATATAAATTTATTTTCTGTTGACTTATTTTTTTATAATAAACTTTTGTTTTAGATATCTCAGTGAATGAAAAACCCACACTCCCAGTTCTTCCCACAGGACGATCCATTACATAAAGGCGCAGCTGATGACAGCGTTTTCGGATATTTTCTATTTTGATTTCAAAGAGGGGCTTGACTGTTTCGTTTATTATGTTTTCTCTAAAGCTGCAGACAAAAGGATGACAGTCATTATTGTTTGTCTGCTGCTCACATTCGGGGAACTTCAGCGGGAGCCGCACTCTAAACCGATCTTGTTCCAGCAACAGTTGGCAGAACCGATCTGGTTGCGTCATTAGACATAGAGTCATTTGTCTTTATATCATTGTTAGGAACGACATTGGTCGCGCAAATGTCTCCTGTTTCTTCCGACATTCAAATAACAAAAGAAATAAACCTGGATCAAAATAATTTATTAATCGACAACTTTTGAACTTTCCACAAAATTTCTGTTTATTTAAACAACTGAATTTATTTGAGAATATTTTTAGTATTTCTATTTTTAACCGTATCTTATAAATATGGATATGGATATAGATTTAGACATTTAATAACATTAATAATTATTTAAATGTTGAGAATTAAAATATCTTATAAATTATACTTACAAATCTTACAATCATCATTGCTATTATTATTTTTTTATATTGACAGTTGTTTATAGTGTTCTCAGAGGCAACTTTCACTTCATTCATCGAAAATAGACTTTTGACAATTGCATAGTTTGATAAAGTGATTTTATGTTCTTTGACAATATTTTGTAACCTAATCTTTAGATTAACATCAGCATCTCGAAGTCTAAATGTGCTATCTAGATTGTTTTGTAATTTTAGAGTTTTATGGACTTTATTTTTGGCTTCTTCGTGATTGTCTTTTTTTAGAGTCATGAAGTTCCAACGAGATATCGTCACACAGTAGCCTGATTGCAAAGCCATAGCTATTAAAATAAACGAAAGGAGTCAACACAGAAAAAAATGGATATTGCACTCTTCCGCAGAAAATTTGCAGTGCTGGAGAGCCAAAAGAAACAAGGAATTAGTTTCATTTGTAAATGGAAATGAGAAAGATTGATCAATCTCAGTAATGAGATTTAACAAAGTTTAAATGTTGGAAGCTTCAAGAAGAAAGACGTGGTTTATCTAGAATTGCGTATGCTGGGGAATCCATAAACGAAAATACATACGCTTTTTACGCCTGTGCCATTAGTCTCTAATAGTCGATTGCAAGTCATTATCAGAAGCTCTTCGAAGCGCGCCAACTTTTTGAGTGGGCAGATATAACTCGATTCCCTGAGGAAAGTTGTACCAGTGTAGATGCACCGAACACAGAAGGGATACGGTTTGCCATATTACAAATGAGTAATGAGAAATCACCCAGCTCAAATTGGGTGATTGCGTAGGTTTTAAAATGTGGCGGGAAATCCCTCGTTGACAATCTGAAGCTCGATTTTGAGATGATTTGGAACGTGGATGGTCATCAGTTCCCAAAGGCTTGGAGGAGTGCAAAAGTGGTAACACTCTTTAAGGGAAAGGAGGAAGGTCTGATCCGAATAATTATAGAGGGATCTTCCTCTTAGACGTCACCGGCAAAGTTTTGCACGAATGATCGTAAAATAGAATGGCGCGGGAATGGAAGAAAGGTTAGGCCCTTCGCAGTTTGGTTTTCGGGAGAAGAGAGGTACTATGCAAGCTATTGGTATACTCAAGCGAATACAAGAAAAAGGTCGATATAAGAACCAGATGGTATTTGTGATATTCATCGATTTGGAAAAGTCATTTGATAGTGTCCCACGTGAAGTTCTGTTGGCCTACCTGAAAAGATTCGGCTTGACAGACAAGATTCTCTACCTGATCAAGGAATTCCATCAGAGCTTTATTGCCTCTGTAGGGGATTGTGAGTTTCTCATGGAAAGAGGTGTCAGACAGGGATGTGTGAATGGACCTTGTCTTTTTAACTTGGTCGTCGATAAAGTTATCAAAATGGCGATACTGAAAGGATTCGGGGGAGGAATTACCCTGATCGACGACCATGGTGACGAATTTCAAGTTAATAGACTTACTTATGCAGATGATCTATGTATCATCGACTCTGATATAGATCGCACCTGTAAAAACCTGTATATACTTAGAAGAAAATTTTCAGAATCCGAGTTGACTATTAGTGCATCTTAGACGAAAGTAATGTGCCTACTGATGACTCGGGGACTGGAATATCACAAGTGATGTGTGGTGACAAAGTCAAAGAATGAGTGAGCGAGTTCTGTTACCTCGGCAGTATATTTACCACATGTTATAGCTGCAGTCGGGATATTGGTCAGCGGTTGCGTTGTGGAATGAGTAAGTTACGAGAATTGCAGCCTGTGATTCAAAAGAATCGAGTTCCTATAACGCTGAAAAGAAGACTAATCAAATCAAGCATTTTCCGGCAGTGTATTATGGGAGTGAGTGCTAGGCAATCCTTGAAAAAGAGGTAGTCCGGCTACAAGCTTTTCATAATACCTGCACTCGCACTGCTATTGGTAAAACTAAACTGGATAGAATACGTAATACGGCTATGTCAATTGGTTTACCCGAGACGCGTGTGGAACTGGTGAAACCGCGTATTGTATTCTTTGATTACAATAAACGAAAAGGTGTACGTGAGGTTAAAAGATTTGTAAACTCTGAAATGGCCTCAGGAAATAGAAAGGATGGTGGCCGTAAAAAGCAGTTTATGAAAGAGCGTATAGCCCGAGATATGCTCTGGTTATTTGGTGGCCTAGAAAATCTGGTCGAATACTATGTGTGAGGAATATCCAAATCATTATTAAATATCCCTAAAATGATTGTCGTTTGATCACCAAAGGTCTTCTAGAAGATCATTATCTTCTTCAGCAATGATGTCTGACTTTTTTAAACCAAAAAGGATTGTATCAGGAGAGATTTTATTCCAGGCATTAAGCACCCAACTGCATGCCTCTGCATTTGTTGTACGATTCAGATGACAAGACGATGTAAAAGTTTGAATCTCAAACTACATCTATTCGTTCCATTAACTGCAATATAAAGTGGCTGAGGTTTAGAAATTTAACGACCAGGAGTAACAGAAACATGGGCTCAAAAGTCATTTAATTTCTTTCTAACATTGTCAGACTTGTCTGATGAAATGTTATCAAATAAACCTGTGAGGAATATTTTAAATTGTTTGAATGTGTTAATGTATTAATGCTGTATGTTGATTTAAATATGTTGAATTAAGAATGGTGATTCTCCCACCCAGATGGAAATTGGTGTTTTTTTATTTAAATTTAAAGTGATTGACTATTCGAACATAATTAAAATAATCGTTTTATAAGTTCACAATTTTAATTTAACAATTAAAATTAAGTTTAATATTTTTTATTAAAATTTAAATTAAATACATTTTTAATAATTTAATGACATTTTTATTATTTAGGGATTTATTGAGAAATGGTAAAAATTATTATTTTTAATTAACCCGTGATTTCTTCGAGATGAATCCACAAGGTAAGGTACGAAAAGATTTACTTATCCATAACAGCATGACTTAATTACCCATTCAACCTATTTTGTTTAAGTGTACGAAAATACAGGGTGGAAATGTTTAACCAAGTTTTATTCATTTTGCGGTATGTCGATGTGGGGTACACATTATTTGGGCGTTGTTCATTTGGCCGCCACCACGTCAGATGTCTATTTTTTGTTCAACAACAACTGGTACAAACAGGTTGATGAAGTAGCTATGGGTCCACCATTAGCTCCAACTTTGGCTTCAATATTTCTTTCGAGTATTGAAGATAACATCGATTTATTTGATTGTCAGAAACATTAGCATATAAACACTATGTTGATGACATCTTTTTGATTTTTAACACTAGGTTTACGGACTGAGCCAATTTGACTCATTTAAAATTATATTGTTATATATATAAAACTGAAATATAATTTTTTTAACACATTATGACTTTTAGTTACGTAATTAAATATAGGTTACTCCACTCTTCAGATTCCCTCATTTAGCACAATTGAAAGGGGTTTACACATTTCTACGACCATTACATCACTTGTAGTATGAGTCGAATTGGCTCACTTCAGTAAAAATAGGTATATAATCAACCATCGTAAATCTAGTGTTAAAATGAGAATGATATCTCTCTCTTTTTAAATTATATGAATTCTTCACATTCAAATGTAAAATTCACTCTGGAGACCATAAATGACAATAAATTATTGTTTATGGATTTGTTTATCGAGAGAGAAAATGGTTTTTATGAGACAGAGATTTACGAAAAGAAAACTGATACGGATTTGTATGCAACACCGAATAGTTCTTGTGAATCTAAATATCATAGAAATATGATCAAAGGCCTTATTTTCCGTTCATGGGCTCTTTCGTCTACATATAAGCGATGTGATGAAATTCTTAATAAATTAACGAAATTATTATATGATAATGGATTTTCAAAATCAATAGTTGATAAACTAACGAAAGAAACTATTGACAAATTTATTGAAAAAAGTAATAACAATAATCTTACAGATGTTCAAGATCAGATCAATCTTGTAACACTAATAAAATAGTTTAAAACTTGGATATTTTTTAAAAGCAGTAGATGATAGAATTACATTCGAACCCAGATTTAACGAAAGAATAGTGAAGTCCCTACCGAAACCCCGTACATTATATGTATATAATTCTTCGCTTTAATGAATCAAATTTTAAGGAAAACCTCGATTTAACTAATTTTTCCTTCCTATTTTACAAAATGAAACGAAAATCTTAACGAAAATTTACCTATGATACACCTGTTCTCTTTTTAATTTTATCGATGCAGCGAGACTTCCAGTACAATATTCTAGTAGGAACAAAGCTTGGATGAATCGCTATCTTTCGAATGAGTGACTTACTAAAGTCCATCAGCAATGACACGAAAAAATCGCAAGATTTTACTAATTGTCGACAATGTCTTAAGCCCCTCTGGGTCGCTGCTTTCATCTATTGAATTAGTTTTCCTTCCAAACGTCACGAAGTCAGCCCTGCGATCAAGGAATTATTGCAGCTTTTTAGATACAATATAGAAGCGCCCTGGTGAAGTGCCTTCTTCTTTAGATTGAATTAAAGAACAACAGTTTTGTGAATCTCTACTAATAAGACCCATCAACTGAAATTTTGAATGCGCAAAGTAAGTTTATTTCAATTCTTACAATTTGTAATTAAGATATTTTTTGCCATTATTACCCAATAATACTTTAATAAATTATAATTTATAATAGTAGTGTTAATTAGTAGAGATTCTCAAAACTGTCGTTCGTAATGTCAATCGAATCACATTGTGTATTTTGAGCTGCTTTCAAGAAACCAGACCATTAATTCTGAGATCTACTGTCGAAAACTGGACAATTGAATGCAGCCGTCAAGGAAAGGTGACCACCATTAATCAATCATAAATGTGTCATTTTCCACTATAAATCATATGAATAAAGTTTTGTATTTTAAATTGTTATAAATTTTAAATTATTAGATTTCATATTTTGAAAATAATCCGACAAATAAAATGCTAACAAATATTGGGTTGTTACAAAAGCAACACAGGTTTTTGAACCTAAACATTAAACAAATGCATCTCAGCACAGAAAAAAAACTTTATTAATCGAAATAAAAACTATCACAATCAATACATTTTTGCCAACGAGAAACAAGTTTATTGATGCCCCGAGGGTAGAACTCCTGAGTTATGAATTCGATGAAAGCCTTTAAGGCGTCTTTGGTGTCTTCTTGGTTTTTGAAGCATTTTTCCTTGAGGAAGTTATCCAGATGCTAGTAAAAATGTTAGGCAGTACTCGAGAGGTCCGGTGAATAGAGTGGATGAGGCAGAGTATCGTAGCACAATTCGTTAAATTTTGTAGGGTCGGTTTTGCGATGTGTGGCCTGGCGTTTGTCGTTGAGGATTGTAGTGGGCTCGATCACCCTTCTCGTGTGAGGGAAACAAAAAAGGTAAAGAACCCTGATACAAAATTTATTAAAATGAAAATATTCGTTTGCGATTGAGATTCCTCGTTGTTCTGCAGTTTTTGACTTCGACATTTTCGGTAATTCTGTTTATTCAAACAAAAAAACATTTTTTTATTTGAATTTTATTTTCGTTGATTTAATTATTTTTTTT
>MQRK01228705.1:109829-121002 GCA_001938485.1 Girardia tigrina
TTTTTTTCCAACTAATTTAGGCATTTCTGATTATTTTTTTATAGGAAAATGTGCTTCGAATAAATTAGTTGATTAATAATTTTTTAAGTAAAATAGTAAAAAAAAATTGAATGTTATTTACATCATTGAAATTTATAAAATTTAAATCATTTGATTATTCAAGGAAAATCGAAGCGCCACAAGGAGAATAGGCCCCTTCATATTGACCAATCTCGGGCACATACTTCGTTCTCGTGATGCGTTTTGTCAATTTGTTGGCAGTAGTTATTTACAGTAAACGTTTCATCTTTATCCAGAAAGCTGTGATGAATGAGACCGTCTGCAGACCACCAAACAGTTACCTTAATCTTCTTTTGGTGCAGTTTCGGTTTTGGAAAGTGCTGAGAAACCTCATCGCGGTCCAACCATTGTGTCGAACGTTACCAATTGTCGTAGAGAATCCACTTCTCATCCCACGTCACAATCCGATCGAGAAACAGGTCGTTCTTGTAGCGCAGAAGAAGCGTGGAAGACACCTCAAAACGACGATTTTTGACTTTCGTTCAATTCGTGAGTCACACATTTATCGAACTTTTTCGACTTTCCAATTTGCTTCAAATGCCAAGCGATGGTTGAGGGATGAACTATAAGCTCTTCTGCGAGTGCTCGAACAGTTGTGCGTGGATCGGCTTCACCAGCTCCTTCAATTCGTTGTTGTCAATTGTCGATTGGCGGCCTTCCATGAGACTCATCTTCAAGGCTGGTATGCTAGAGCGAAAATTTTGATACCAGCCCCTACACCGTACATTCGTTGACACTTCCCTTGCCTCAAACTCCGTTGATGTTTCGAGTGGTTTGAGCTACATGACGCCCTAGCTTGAACTCCTAGAAGTAAATGAGGCAAAAATCACGTTTTGACATCTGCAATTAAAATCGAAATTATAAACAAAAGAAACATTATAATATGTTTTAGACAAATATATCTGAAAGAGTATAAATTAAGCTTTCGAATGACTTATTATATCATTGCGGTAAATACAAAAACATCAAAAACCTGATTTCCTTTTGCAACAACCTAATAGGAACTTAGATAAAAAATATCAAACTGATTGAAATCAATTTGTATACATACAATTATTTAAATGTAAATTTAAACATTTAAAATAAAAAAGCTATTATTCTGAAATAATTTTAAATGAAGCTCACCGTGCTTTGTGACTTTCTGTTTGTATCAATTTTAAGAGTTTCGTTGGTAGAACTCTTTTGGGCATTTGGTTTTATAGATTTGGTTGTACTAATCTTATTATCTTTCGATTTATTTGATTTGATAACGTATTTTAAATGATTTATGTTTTCTTTCATGTAGATTTTGTATAGCATTTTCGATACTGTGTATTCTTCGTTTCTGAAAGAAATTATTTAAAAATAAGTTTGATGTAATTTCATTATAATATAATGAAATACTTCTTTGGAAAATATACTGTTGGATATAAGATATTTTGATTATTTAAAATATTTAATATATGCTTTTTTGATAAATATTTTGTTTAAATATTATCAATTAAACAGTGCCTTGAAAATAAACTTTTCGCGTGTTACAAGCTATCCGGGCATAATGAATGATATGAAAATCGTTTTGGAGTTTTTGGAAAAGTTCGATGAAAGCGTTAGCTTCGAGGTCTGGCTGAAGAAATTTGAAATAATCGTAAAAATCCAGAAGATTACTAATCCAGCCCTGTATCTCCCTTTTTTTACTATCGGGGTTGCACTGAACATCTACATGGAATATGACGAGAAGACACAGAGCTGGGTTCATTAACGGAAAGAGGACGGTTTAAAGTTATCCACATGAATATAGTCGGACCGCTTCCCAACGTCGACGGTAAGTGTTTTATATTAACAATTATAGACAGGTACGCCCGAAGCAATTCATATCCATGAAATAACAGCTGCCGCCATATCGAGAGTTTTCGTTTCCGCGTGGATCAGTCGATTCGGTACCCCAGAAATCGTAATTACTGACCAAGGAAGATGATTACTCTCAAATTATTTCAAAGAAACGTGCCAAGAATTCGGGATTGAAAACCGCCATACGACACCGCACTACTTGAGTGCAATGGAAAAATCCAGCGGTTACACAAATCACTAAATAACACGCTCAAAACCTACTCGGGTGCGGCAGAAAAATCATGGGAACACGATCTTCCAATTTTACCGCTCGAACTGCGGAACTCGACGATAACTGGATCAAACGCCTCACCGGGACAACTTTTATTACTACTTTTTTTACTGGCGTGTTAAGAAACTTCAACAACGAACTTTGACATTTTAATATGCTTGAATTGATTTATAAAGTCAAATAAGTGCAAAACCATACTTCAATAAGTTAAAACACAATGAATCTGACACCAGTTTAAGTATTTTAAATGGTGTCCCGACAAATGCACTTACGACAATAACGAATCAATAATAAAAAATTTCATGTACTATTATTAAATTAATATTTCAAAAATATTTTTAACATCAAAGAATTAATAACAAAAAAATTTCAAAAAAATTATGCAATCCCCTTTTAGCGCATTTGTCGGTGCGCACTTTTGTCGGTGTACCATTTTAAGAAATATTTTATTTACTAAAGTATTCACTTAAAAAATCAGCATTCTATGACCGTCAATAAAATAAAAAGTAATATGAAACCTTGGAATAAGAACTAAAGAAAGTTTCGATGGTTTTTAATATGGTTTCTATTAGAACCCATATCATGTAACCGATGTAAGAAATAATATTTCTATGCAACAAGTAGTATCGGTCTTTGGTGTATAAAAACTATCAGTAGTAGGACTATAAAGCCTAGAATAAGAGCCTACTATGTGTCTTAAAACACGCATATTTATTTAACTATAATCATTAAAACATGCTTTAGAAACTTACGTTCTTGTGATAGTAAAAAGCATCATGCCTGTTTGTAGTTGAACAAAAAAAGGATGTCCAGTGTATTTTAAATATAATACAATTCAATATTGTGCAGTAATTTTAAAAATTATTGGGAGTTACTTGTGAGGCATTATTGATTAAATCACTTAATCCGTCCATTAATGTCCAAACAAGTCTAACTTCCAATTTGTTGAAAATATTTTATTAGTTATTACGCAAGATGTTTGTATAATCATCAATTTGCTATATATAAGACAGCAAAATTGTTATTAATTCAGATGGTGTAAAATCCACCGAAATATATTGCAATAAAATTTGATTTTTTTAATGGCGTTCTTGATTTTACGATTAAATTGTTTAAAGGAGTAAATGAATCAGAAGTATTCTTAATTTGGAAATACTAAATGAAATGCTAAATTGAACCAAAACATCATAGTAATAAATTATAAATTTATAGCTTACCTCTGTTAATTCAATAAATATCGTTTTTTATCAACTTTTAGATAAGGAATTGGTAATTCATGAAGGATATTCATAGATGTGGTTATAGTATTTGATAAAGTTTATTTTAAAAACTATCATTATACATCTTTCAATCCTCATTTTTCATCATCAGTGAAGTGGAAGTTTCCATGACGGCTACCACATGCAAGAAAAGAGAGAAATACATGGCATAGAACACAAAATTTATTGACAGCGAAATAACAAATACATGAGTTTTTCGGCAGTTTGCTTACAGTTCAATTTTTAAAGTGGTTTTTGAATTTGTCTCGACATCTTTTATTGTTTGGTCTACTTAAACAACGCTTTTTTTCTTGTCATTTACATATTTACAATTTCGAGTATGAAAATTCTTGAGTCGATTGATAAAAATTATTTTTTGTGAAAAAAAACTTCTGGGAATTATAATTTTGTAATTATTAAATAACTTTGAGACAAAAAATAGAAGAAATTCGAATTACATTTAAATAATTTTTAAATTTGTGAATATTTTACCATGGTTCTATTTTTTATCTGAAATTGTCACTACAAACATCAATTAATTAAAAAAAATTGGTGAAATTGGTTTTTGAAAAAGTTTAATACCGTCAAAAATAATGTGATAAGGAAAATTTTTTTATGATAAATCGCATATATAATCAATCTTTTGAATGATAGTTTTAATTATTTATTGTTTTTGTAACTTTTACAAATTAATTGAACATATTTAATATTTAGTCTGCTTTACTTTTATTATTTTGGATATACAGGTTATACTGTCTGATTATAAATGATTCACAATATAATCTCTCATAATATAAATCACAATTCATTTGAAGAATAGAAAAATGGTTCAATAAAAGTGATTAGGTTCTATTCTCGCTACTTTTACAGTACAATCTGTTTTCATGTACTCGGCTATGCATATTCACTAATCTGTATTTTAACATGGTGATCTGTCTCTCCAATATAAGATTCATAAGATTTAATATTTTATAGGTTCAAATATGTAGTCATAAATATTCAATTATATCTATATATACTTGTTTAAATATGTGTATTATTTTCATTAATAAATTTTTGTGTTAATTATGAATTCTGAAATGCCAAATAACGTCAATAGCATAAACGCGACTAACAATTTTAAACATTAAACAAGAATAAATCAACTTTAAAGTAAATAAGTTCCAATACACACTGAATGGTGCACAAAATTTTTGTACAATTGATCTCTGAAATGCATACTACCAAGTCGAGTTGGAAGAAGAATCAAAGCTTAAAACAGCAATCACAACAAAGAACGGGCAACAAAGAAGGCACAAGGAATGTTTTTCGGGATAGCAGCATCCCCAGAAACATTCCAAGAGCTTTCCTCTGATATTAATAATATCATGTTCAATACGTATTAATAAAATTGAACAAATGAAACTTACAAATTATAAACTTTGTCTCCTTGTTTCAGTTGATAATACCATATATCTCCTGTATAGCAGTAAAGAAATGGATTTGAATTCACAGACTTCAGGTTTTGAACGTTTGCTCCTTTAATAATTGAAGGAGGAGATTCCATACCACATTTCAGAACATTATTTTCAGGTCTTCAAAAATAATAAAAATTTATAAGTAATTTCAATTGAGCTTTCACATGCAAGAAATGAAATCATATGATAAGAAATAATAAATCATTTTTGTTGATATTTTTGATGTTTCTATTGTTTTAATTTGCTAAGTTGTAGAGTTTGTTTATGTCAGAAAAAAATCGGAAAAAAATTAAATGTTAAATTTTTAGGATAAATAGTAAATGATTAAGGAATAAATGTACCCATCTAAATTATAAGCCATAAAATTAGCTGAAAAGCGAAATATGTAAAAATTAATAAATAGTAAATTTTTAGTAAATTTATAGTAAATAATAGTAAAATAATAAATAGTATATAGAGCAGCTATATGGGTTGAAAAATAATATTATATTATAGACGGAGAAATCAGATACAACTCTAGAGAGATGGAGGAAACATTTTTATCCGATTACTAATTATCCGGTTCTTAGATTTTGAGAGAATTCATATTTAGTATTTAAATTATGTTCGAAACTATTCGGGCTGTGTTATTCCAGAAAGATAAATACGGTCACGAAGGAGTTGCTGTGTTTCTATCATGATAAGTGTAAGGTATGTATGAAATTATAAATGTTTGTATGAAATGTTTAATGTAAATATATGCTTGCATGGTGTGAATCAAAATGCGAACTCTCCCAAACAATTAGTATTTTTGGAAAATGTCTTAAAATTAAATTAATTAATTTAATATTTATAAATTTGATAAAAGACAGTTTGTTTAAATATTAGTTGTTTTCTCAGAATTTCGTAATTTACAATCAGAGACTGATCACTGATTTTTTTCATAAAAATAAATCTTTTTCAAAATCAGTCTTGTGTCCTTAATAAAAAAAGAACTCACATTTTTAAAAATTATTATTATTATTACAGTTTGGATCATTTTCTGAGCAATCCGAAGTTAAAAATTGACATTTTTATTGATTGAGAATAAAAGAGAATTTTTAAACTCTGCTTATTCGAATAAAATTAATTTCAAGCTTTTCAAATTTTGAAATTTAAATTTTAAAATAAAAAATTTTCAAAATTTTGTAATTTATTTATCGACAGAATTTCTTTTTAAAACTACGATAGTCAACTTTCTTTTTAATAGTATAAATCATTTTTCAAATTAGTGAAATTCTATTTAAAAAATCATAATAAAGTAAGATTTTGAATTTAAATTTATGTCGAACATTCAAAATCATGAAACACTTAAAAATTTTAATCGAGCTTCTGCATAAGAGAGAAACAATAACTAAAACACCATACAACAACAAATAAAATACAATATACTGAATGTTTCAAAATACTCCTTACATACCCCTCATTTTAAATGGCTTTAAAAATCAAAGTTCTTCAATCATAACTGTAGCCCGAGAAGTCTCTCTGTTTGATCCTGCTCCGGTCAAATTAATTGCCGCGATCATTTCTGGTTGAAGACCCTGCTGAGTCGCCGGCCCGTCGTCTGAACGTCGGTCGGTTCTCCAGATAGCACCCAGACAGTGGAGGTACACCGGTCCGCTCGTTGTTTCCGGCAGGTTTTGGAAAGTGTACTGACTCCAAGGATTAAAATAAATTGATGTAACCAAGTGTCGGCCGAAGTCCGAAATGAGAACGACTTTGGAGTCGGTGATAAAGTGCCATTTATTTCCAGAAGTAATAACAAACAGGTTTATATTATAACATTTATCATTTTCCAAAATGTACACTCTCTGTTATATAACTTTTTATGCATTTAAACAAGAGTCTTTATATTCGCAAGTTTCATTAAGTATTATCACACACTTTTTTTAAAGTTTTTTTAATTTCTGTTTCAATTAGTGGTGCACCACAATCACATTCTTTCTTTTGCATCATCGGCACTTCACTGTAATTAGACTAATATACCGATCTTCATCTTGTCTGTAGTTTTCTTTCTTTATCAATACTCTGACACCAATTTCAAACTATTCTTTTTTGTCACTTTCGAGTTATTGCTCTTGTTTTTCATGTCTTTGAGAATTCCTTCTGTATTTTTTCAACAATGCCTCAACTTTCTATCGAATATTAGTTTCTGCTGATGAAATACATGTTATAGCTTAAATTGGGGGTACTGTAATCAAATACCTGCTATATTCTATTGAGCTTAATCTATCATAATAACAGCTTCTATAATCACTCTAAATTGTATTTCCACTATTCATTTTGTGTTATGATTATAAGGACTAGATTAAACTATTTCAATTTAATACTTCTTCAATGTTTCTTTGAACAGAGATTCTTTAAATGTTTTCTATAAATTTTCCTCTATGAATTTATTATTGTGGTCCAAATTTCCATATTCATCTATTTTGAAACAGGTTACCAGCAGTGTTCCCTCTAAGCTTTTATTACTTGTGTGTGCAATTTTGTTTCAAAATAAAAAAATTTTGCGCAGCTATTTTATAAAGTTTATGTAATAAAAAATCAAGAAAATTATTCATAGATGTATTTGACCACGTGGTTGTTTATTTTTTGAACACAAAGCAAATATATATTCATTTTAACTGCCAATAGTAGATTATCAATTAATATTTTTACTTCACCAGGATTTGATTTTTTTCTCGCGATTTTTAAAAACCCGTACCAAACCAGATGCTGACAAGGTAAAATTCTTATTTTTCAGTTTTAGAACACCTTTTTTGTGTGATTTACTTATTAAATACCGTTTTAAAAAGTCCAATTTCTAAGCACCATCCCACATTTTCCATTGACAAAATCGTTATGTACATATCTGTCTCGACAAGTATCACAAATTACACCCTTTTCTTTATTAAATACGTATATTTCTTTCAACTGAATTTGTAATTTATTGTGACTTTTCGGCGTATCAGGTTTCACAAATGTATTAAGTAAATCAATTTTAAATTCATTAGCTGTTCATTTCATTTCAAACCCATTTATAACCCTATTTGTAGAAATACTTTAAAAATAAGTTATTTCAATAATAATAATAATACACAATTCGAGGAAACTTTATCTAATAGAGCCTCTGTTTTATCGAGTATTCAAACAACTGAATTTCCAGGTATAAAAATATTTATTTTATAAAATTAAATCATTGACAAATATATATTCAAAAATAAATATCGTTAATGATTTTGAATTTTAATTTCAACAAAAAGAAAATTGAACTATTTACCTAAGGTTTAAAAACATTGCACTAATTCTTTGATATATTTCTCATCAATTATAAATATTTCGACATCTATACCAATACAAAATACTATAATTCGTAGTTTATTTGAAATATGAAATAATATTTGATTCATATTTTTTATTTTATTTTTTTCTATGAATTTCATATGCAGGTACAGTGCAATTTTAATTTTTTTCAAAATAAATTTTTGTGTGCCAATTTTTTTTATGTGCGCTGTTTAAATTTTGTGTACGCGCCCACACGAGCACTACTTAGAGGGAACACTGGTTACCAGGAAAACATTTTTAATGTTTAGAAATGTTTAAAATGTTGCTTAAAATAATAAATTGCAAGTGACTTATAACACAATATAAAAGCTCATGTTTATTTATTTTATGTGATCGACACGCAATTAATTCTTCAATACATCTTTTTCTTCGATAGCACGTTCCTAATTGTGTCGAAACTTACAACCGCTTCATGTATAAATTCTTACTCAAAGTCTGCACACACCAAGATCGATGTTTTAATTATTTTTCTTTCAATTTTCAAAAAGCTTCAACCCATTCTCAGTCGATTTTATCTTCTTTTCTTTATCACACATTTGACAGAACATTTATTACATTGACAAGACAGCGAAATTATTGTTATTTCAGCCTGAAGAAATATATTGCGACAATAAAATTTGATGTTATTGGCGTTCTTGATTTTAAATTTTATTGGTTAAAATAATTTTAATTATTTAAAATTTTACGAAAATAAAATCAATTAAATTATTTAAAAGTTACAATAATAAAAATTAAAAATTTGAAAATTAAATCTAAATTTAAATAAATTAGTTTCAGATTATAAGAATTAAAATTTTAATCAACCATCTGATTAGGAGAGGCACAATACTAAATGAACACACAAAAGGCTTCTCCTTCCACATGACCACAATGTATTACATGATTAACATGGTCAATATGTATTACTAGGTCTTCATGATAGAATACATTTTCGATCATTCTACATATTTTGTGTTCAAAGTTAATAATGATTTTTATAAATAATAAATTATTAAAAATTAATGTAAATTTAAGACTATCGAAAATTAATTTTTTTAAACATAGTTAAAATGTGTATTGAAAAATCACTAAACATTAAAATTTTAATCAGTTAACAATTTTTATCTATTTGTCAAGATTTTAATAAAGCTTAAGTTTATATACAAACCAGAAATTATATCCAATTTATGCTTTTCATTACAGAGATATTAATTCAATGTATCCAGTTACAATGTGCCCCGCTTTTATATTGATGGACAGCTCAAAAAAGCTCTCAATCATTATTTATATGTAAAACACAACACGAAGCTTAAAATACACTCAAAGCAACATTATAATGTTCACAATCATTAATGAGATAAATGGCTTCTGCATTAAAAGACGATAGGTTGAATGATGCAGAAAAATTACGCTATTTTTCTCCTGAGAGCTATACTGGGTATCATGTCTAAGAGAGGATGCTACTCCAAACAATTCAGTGTCTCTTACCTAAGTTCCATCAAATATCATTCTCATTTTCTTTAAATAATCGTTTGTATTGCAGGATAAGTATTCCTGCATTTTTCGTGAATGGTTGTGGTCATGGGCTCAACAATTAGGCATCGCAAAGTTAAATGTGATTCTTCAGAGAATGTTATAAAGTAGCTCTTTTAAATCTTATCGATCGAATGAAATACATTTCCAAAATGGTCATCACAAATAACAATTCCAATCCTCGAAAATCATTCACTATTCTCAACAAATCGACCAGTTCCATCGGAATTCCATCAATTTTTTTCAAAAACAAAATCTGAAAAACTCTTCGTTTACCGTTTCCACTCATCATCGATCGTTTCTTCACGAAAAATTCAAACAACAAGCTTGCCAAATAATCGACAGTTGAAAACGAAAATTGTCCGACGAAGAAACCGTATCGAAATCGGTCAAATTGCGCTCGAATTCGTCGAATTCGAGCGAAGAAATCCGATTGACAAACGCGTGCGCGTATTCATACAATTCTTCGATTTCTTCGTCTGCTGACCCTTGCTCAAATAAAGCGATCGAGATCAATTGGGCGAAGAAAATCGTCACTGCTGGAATTTGGTCCGCACTGATGGAGAGTGCCGCTGATGCTCCACAAGCGAAACGGTCGACCCGGCGACCAGTTAAACAGATTTTTATATCGGTTGCTACTACAACCGGGACGATTCAGGTTGATTCACTTAACCAATTAATAATTTTATATAATAATTGTAATTCAAAACATTAGTTCAGTTAAACAAAACATTTGTTGCGATAATTTTTGAGAAAAAGTAAATGTTTTTTGTTTTCATGGTGAGAATTGATCGATTTTGTTTTTACATATGCTTGATGTGAATTGATAGGTTAAAACTCAAAAACCTTTTTACGGTGTTCTCATTTTTTGGAGCTAGAAAAGGGGTCTTATAAATGCTATGAAACTGATTCTTACATTCAAACTTTTCAAAGAAAACCCACTTCACTTCTGTTTCTCAAAATTAAAGAACTATCTATCGATAATCTTTAAGTTGTGATAATTTGCGAGGGAACTGATATGCTTATCAATTCGTAGTACCTTCTTTAATGAAGATGTTGAAAAATCTTGTCCTTCTATTAATTTTGAGAAGGTTATTTTTTGCTTAAGTCTTACTGATCGAAGATTTCAAGAAAGGTAATTGTAAAAGAGTGTTGTTGTTAATTTTTTAATTTTCAGAAATAAGAATTTTGGTTTTTAAAAATTTCGAATTATAATCGAAATTAAAAAAATAATAGAAAATTGAAATAAAAAAAAGAAAATAAAAAAATTAATTTGTTTAAATAACACATTTAAACTGTCGTAGATTAATAAATTTTTGCAAGTTATTAATTTGTTTTGATTTAGAATGGAAGATATTTCCCAACCTAACATGGTGGCAGCGCTAGCGGATTCAATCACGAACCGACTGATTCCCGACATGTTCCAGATCGGAGAAGACCTTGAG